>APFE030104789.1:57738-94578 GCA_000404065.3 Pinus taeda | reverse complement strand
AGGAGACGCCGCAGGAGCTGCCGCAGGAGGCGCCGTAGGAGATGCCGCAGGAGGCGCCATAGGAGATGCCACAGAAGGTGTTATGGGTTTAGTTTTCTGTTATTGTGGATCTGGTTATCTAGGTAACTTACTGGTACTTGATGATCATTTGATATTTATGGATCCAGTTTGAAAATTTATGAAAAGTGGTCCTTGAAAGAAAAGAAGTAGGGGGTTGTAGCTCCCTTCCAGGAGAGACTGGAAAACGAGAGAGAGTTGTAGCTCTCTGCAGGTTGCAGCCTGCGTACTGGTAAAGGACTGCACCAGTACAAGACCATTGTAAAAGGAGTTTCTAATTTGAAAGAAGATAGAGACATATTGCAGCAGGTGGTTTTCACCCACATTGGGTTTCCACCTTATATCTGGTGTTCTTTGATGTGACTCTCTATTTTTCTTGTTCATGCTCATTGTTTTATGGTACTGATATGCAAAAATAATTCAAAGTATAAATAAGGAAGAATTGTTAAAAGGACTAGATAATACTGATTCACCCACCCTCTCAGTATTATTTTCAACACACAGTACCTATAGCTGCATCTACAGGTGGATTAGTGGATACAATGCAAGAGGGAATAACGGGGTTCCAGATGGGTGGTTTTCATGTTGATTACTAAGAAGTAGATCCTGATAATGTCGTTACTATTGCGAAAACCATGAAAATAGCTCTAAAAATGTATGGGTCACCTGCTTTCACAACTATGGTGCAGAATTTCATGGGCAAAGATTTTTCATGGAAGGACCCGTCGCGGCAGTGGGAGGAAGTTTTGCTGAGTCTACAAGTTGCAGGGAGTGAACCTGGTGAAGAGGGAGATGAAACTGCTCCTTTGGAAAAAGAAATGTGCCCTTTCTTCGACCCCAAATCACAGCACCTCTCAGGCAGCAAAATAGAATGCGAAAGCCAAAAACACATAGAATGCAATGCAATGAACGAAGTCTAAATAGAGCCAGCAACAATGCTGTCATTTAATCCCACATGCATTGGCGAAAATGTGATAACTGTGGTCATTCGTCACTACACAGGATATGAAGGTCACGAGGCTCTGATGCAGCTCTGATACCACATGAAGAAGAATCACACAGTCATATAATCATATGCACAACAAATTAACACACAAAAAGTAAACTCGCAGAAAAGGTGGAGAGCCATCATGTGGTCTCTCATGCTCATGTAATTCTCTCTTTCATTCTCAAATAATTTGATAATACATTTAAATACATGAGCAAGTGGTCTTAAGATAGTGCGTCTATCTTAGACTCACTTGGTTGAGACAATTTATCAACTTACACACTACTTTAGGAGAACTAGTTGGAGAGAATCTCTCCTCCTAACTAAACTCCTTAGTTTGAGAAACTAACTCTCATGATTTAATTCAATTAATTTTTTTATTTGGATTTATAATTGTTTTTAAGAGAGTGAGGCTAAAAAAGAATACCTGAATTTCTATTGTTTTCTTGGGAAATGTTTGACTTGTTTAGGCTACATGGAATTGTACTATCAAAAATATATATATATATTCTCAAAGTGTAAGGGGTAACTAGGTTGAGCTTAGGCTTTGGGATAGTTTAATTTTTTGATAAGTTGTTTTTGTTCTTAATATTTTTCTACCTAGGATCTTTTCTTAATTTGGTATAGATTAAACCTTAGTTAAACCAACTAGTCAATATCTTATCTTTTTAATTATATATATTTTATATCTATCTTTAAAATTATTTTTTGAATTTTAATTTTAAAATGACAAAATAATAATTGTAATGTAATAAGATATAAATAATATTTTTTTCCATATAGTAATATATTTTATTTTTTAAGATATGAATCAAATGAGGAGGAGAACTAACATTCCTCCTTACTATCCAAAACCAATCTGTTTGGAATAATACTGAGAGGGAGGCTGAATCAGTATTATCATATCAATAATTTAATTTTCAAAACTGAATTGTATATGCTACTTCAGATTTGTGAACTAGCGTGTATAAGCAACTGTACTTAATGCAACTAGCGTATATGCAGAGATCTTTTGATTTACCCAAATTATCATGCATTGAACTTTAACCAGTATATTAGGAATTCATTAAAAATGTAGTAAAAGCATAATAAAGTATGACACATAAGCAACACACATGAACACCAAGATATAAGGTGGAAACCCAATGTGGGTGAAAACCACAAGCTGTTGTCATCTCTGTCTTCTTTTAATAATAATAAAAATCTTTTTACAATTTGTGTACTGGTGTAGTCTTATACCAGTATGCATGCTTCTACTTGCAGAAGGCTATAACCTTCTCTAGTTCTCTAGCTTCTACTGGAAGGGAGCTACAACCCCCTAGCTCGTGTACTAGCTAATATGTTTACTAGTACGTAGATTCCGGCCTACAGAAGGCTAAAACCTTCTCTTTTCTTCTACGGACCACGTTTCATAAATTTTTAGACTAGATCCATCAACTACATCATTCAATCATCAAATATATATGTATCAACCAATCACCCTCTGAACCATCCACAACTGAATCAATCATTCACTTAGACAACCCATCTATCTAATCATTCAGAGTACTATCACTAGACTACAGTATCTAGAACCCAAACCAAAACCCAGAACTCTGCAACAATAAACAACAGCAACTAAAACATATTTTATAAGGTATACACTACTTCCATATGTCGAACCTACATGTACACACGCTTTTCTCAAAGCCAATCATCATATACATATGCAAATATAAATTCATAGTTTTGCAGCTATTCTAGACTTTAGTTATACCCAGATCATATCATTTACAGAATAATATATGCGTTAGTATTCAGATCTTGAATATACATGAGCTTCAACACAAAAGATAGTTTGTTTTACACCTTAAGATCCTAATTCATCATTAGATATGATTCCTCATCATTAGCTAAGGTTCATCCTTGGTTCAGATCCAGCTATGCACCATACCCAATAACCTACATACTAGATTTCACACTTCATCAGATATTCGATACTTGCACACTTGGCCTAATGATCTTCTCCTCCTTTTATAGTTTGTATGCCTTTCTCAATACCATGGACCAAAACCACTTAGGACCAATACCTTGGACCAAATACCTAGGGTCAATACCTCAGACCCGATACCTTGGACCAATAACATAGATCAAAATACCATGGACCAAATACTTCGGACCAAAAATTTAGTTTTCCAAGGTATACGCACTTTTCCTTTTGTGAAAGTGCATGTGTACATATACGTGACTTGTATCCAATGAACCCGCATGTATACGCGGCTTGGACAATGGTGAACCTGCGTATGCCTCTCTTCCTTCATTCTATGAAGTCTGATCTGTAACTCTGTGTTGTTAACCTGCTGCACTGTGATTTGTCATCTGAGTGAGTTGCGATCAAGGACAACACCTGTGTCATAATGACAACAATCTCCCCCTTTAGACCTGATGGCAACACCAAGTCACTCTCCCCCTTTGTCATCAAGGGCAAAGGGTCATGCTCCCGATGAGTACATGTTGAATATTCTAATATGCTAAAGTGTGTTGATTGCGCTCCTTTTATACTAGTTGTTAATACAAGAAACATTGCATCATCCATCCCATGCATAGTGGGGTTACAAATTAGGTCTTTTCATGACCTTTACATTAAATGATATACATGACATATATAACAGAGACCAAATATCTTAAACAAGACCATGATAGTCATCAACAACTATCATCAGCACCATCTGTCAATCAGCATCCACACCAACAACCATGTTCTCCCCCTGAACTTGTTCCACCTGAATAAAAAACAACTATGTGAATTTGTACCAACATCTTCTAAGATAATGCCAACAATGAATTATTAGAAGCATATGCTCCCCCTAAACTTGTGACAGATGTTCATTGTCTAATCATTTCATATATCAGAAGAATTATCAAGGCATCATCATCAATCAAATATACATCCCGTTATCAACAACTTATGAGAGTCAACATAATTCCACATGTCATCAACAGATTGTAACCATCATCAAGCAAAGTGGATAATTCACCAAACTATATCAGACCCCTTTCTCCTGAGTCTGGTCTACTGCCTTTCCTCAAACCAACATATACACGTTTGTAACCACAAAAACTAGTATATGTACATGACTACGCTTCATGAAACTCACGTATAACCACCTTTCTCTAAAGAAGACAGGATTTAACAGCAGGATGATGCAGCAACTACTCCCTAACTACTCCCATCTTTTTTCTGAAATATTCAAATGTCTCTCTAGGCAGTGGTTTAGTGAATATATCAGCAACCTATTCTTTGGAGGGAACATACTCCAATTTGACCTTTTGTTCAAGCACTTGTTAACATAGAAAATTATATTTGATGGGTATGTGCTTGGTCTTGGAGTGCATGATTGGATTCTTTGAAATATTGATGGTGCTTGTATTATCACATAGAATGGAGATGGGTGGGGTACATGTGATCTGAATGTCTTGCAAGTTTTGCATCATCCAAAGTAGTTGTGTGCAGCAAGATGCAGTCCACGTATTCTTCTTCAGCTATAGATAAAGAACTTGAACTTTATTTCTTGTTGAACCAAGACACTAACATGGAACCCATATAGAATGCACCACCACTAGTGTTTTTTTTGTCATCAACACTTCTTGCCCAATCTACATCTGTATATGCATGAAGTGTAAGATCTTTATCTCTAGGATACCATAAACCAAATTTCTATGTTTGTTGAAGATATTTGAAAATCCTTTTAACTACCTGAAGGTGTGATTCCTTTGGATTTGCTCGAAATCTTCCAACTATTCCTATTGCATGCATGATGTCTGGTCGGGTACCTGTTAAATAAAGCAGACTGCCAATCATGGATCTATAAGTTGGTTGATGTACCACTACTGATTCATCATTTGAGCTGAGACTACATCCTGTTACCATTTGGGTACACACTGGTTTAGAATCTTCCATGCCGTACTTTTTCAGGATCTGTTTGAGATATTTGGTATGTGAGAGAAAAATGCCATCTTTATTTTGTTGAACTTGTAGACCAAGAAAATAGGTGAGCTCACCAAGCAAGGAAATTTCAAATTATTTCTACATTACTAAAGAAAATTTCTAACTCATGGATTCTTCATTGCTACCAAAAATGATATCATCAAATTAAACAACAATTATTAGCAATTTACGAGTGTCAATGTTTGTATATAGATTGCTATCTAGTGACCCCTTTGAAAAACCCTGTTGGTGGAGATATTTGTCAAGATGGTAGTACCAGGCCCTTGGAGCCTGTTTTAGACCATAGAGAACCTTTCTGAGTTTGCATACAAGTTTTGCATCATTTCCAAGAATGAATCCTTATAGTTGTTCAATATAGACTTCTTCTTCCAAGTCTCCATTAAGAAAGGTAGATTTTACATCCATTTGGTATAATTTGAATTTTTGAAAACTAGAAAGAGCAAGAAACATTATTATGGCTTCAATTCTAGCAACAAGTGCAAAAGTTTCTTCAAAATCTATACCTTCTTGTTGAGCATATCCTTTACAAACAAGTCTGGCCTTGTTTCTAATGAATTCTCCCTTTTCATTCAGCTTGTTTTCGAATATTCATTAGTTCCTATGATGTTCTTATCATGAGGTCTAGGAAATAATTCCCAAGTATTATTCTTTTCAATTTGCTCAAGTTCTTCATTCATGGCCTTCACCCATCAGTCATCTTTACATGCTTCATTTACAGTTTGAGGTTCGGTGGAAGATAATAATGCTAGATAGCTTGAGGCTTCTACAATAGTTCTTCTTGTCTGCACACCTGCCCCTTTTTCCCCTAAAATTTGAGTTTCTGGATGATTTTTCTGAACATACCTGGATGGATTCTTTTCTTCTACTGTTATCTCTTCCTCTGGTGCTTCATTGGTTTCTTCTTCAAAGCCAATGTGATTTGATGTGGGAAAATGATCCTCATCTTCTTCATTGTTATAATCTTTGGTTTTTATTTGTTTTGGATTTTTGCATGCTTCATCAAACACAACATCAGTACTTTCAATAATTTTCCCAAGTATTTTATTATAACATTTATAACCTTTACTTTGGGAAGAGTAACCAAGAAGAATACCTTCATCTACTCTAGGTTCAAGCTTACCAAGTTTTTCATCAGTCCTTTTGATGTAACATTTGCTTCCAAAAACTTTGAATTATTTTACAGTAGGAGTCTTACCATACCAAAGTTCATGTGGAGTTTGAGTGTTGTTTACCCAAACATTTGCTTGGTTGAGAATAGTGACAGTGGCGAATGTAGCTTCACCCCATAAGGTTGCAAGAGTTCCAGCTTCATCTAGCATAGCTTGAGACATTTGTTGAACAATTCTATTCATCCTTTCTACAACTCCATTTTGCTGAGGAGTCCTCGCAGTGGAGAATTGCCTTTTTATTCCATGTTGTTCACAAAAGTCAAAGAATTCATCTAAGGTAAATTCCCCTCCTCGATCAGATCTAAGGCATTTGATTTTGAGATCTGATTCATTTTCAACCGAAGACTTGAAGGCTTTGAAATTTTCAAATGTTTCATCTTTATGCTTTAGAAGACCTATCCAACACATTATGGAAAAATCATCAATGAACAATATAAATTATTCTTCTCCACGAGGTAAATTTTTCCTTGATGGTCCACATAAATTAGTATGAACAAGTTCAAGAGGCTTATTAGCTGACCCTTCCTTTTCGATGAATTGAGATCTGGTTTTCTTACCAAATTGACATGATTTGCATGTAGTATTTTCAGGAATGTTGATATCTAGAAGATCACGAACAACCTGGAATCTGCATGCTTTTCTTATTTGAGAAAATCTTAGGTGTCCCAATCTTCTGTGCCATAGCCAGTTTTCATCATTTTTTCTTAAATAGAATTGTTGTTGTCCTCCCTTGAGTATGTATAGGTTTTTTGGAGTTCTTGTACCATTAATCACAGTTTCTCCTGTATCAAGCTCACAAACAACACATCCATTTGATCGAAACACTACTTCATTTCCTTGTTCAAACATTTTACTCACACTCAATAGGTTATGCTTTAAGCCATCAACATACATAACATTCCCAGATTTAAATTTTTCTTTCAAGAAAACAGAGCCTTTACCTTTTATGACAACAGGAGTGTCATTTCCAAATGAGACACTCTTTTCCTTTTCTAAGGCATTATATGAGTGTAGTTTTTCTTTGTCACTTGTCATGTGTTTTGAGCATCCACTGTCAATGTACCACTAGTTTTCTTGTCCTTTTGCATACAAGGCTATACCACATCTTTCTGTTTGCGGTTCTTTCTTTCTCCATATTTTGGGATTTAATGGAGTTTGCTCCTTTTGAGATATTCGTTGAAATTTACTCCTACATTCAGATTCTTCATGGCCAAAGTTGTTACATATTGAGCATTCTATTTCATTTTCAAGAAGAGAAACATTATTATAGGAACTTTTCTTGATCCTTGTCACATTCCTATGATTTCACGCTTCTCTAGTCATGATGGTTTTGTAAGCAACATATTGAGCAACTTTGTGATTATCGAATCTACTGACCTGTGATTGTAGTTTCTATTGATATTCATATTTGAAGAAAATTGAGTACGATTTACCTGAGGTTGGATGTGGCTTCTGTTTCTCCTTGAAGTAAATTGAGCCTGATTTACCTTTTGATCTCCTTTATGCCTTTGCTGATGATTGTCAAAATGTTCACTATTCTTTGCTGCATCAAGATAGCTTTTAGTGGAGGTTGATGGCTTCTGTGCTTGAGATGCTTCTTCAGTATATCCAAGACCTATCTTTATCAGAGGAGAACACTGCACTTTGATAATTTACTTTAAGGTTTCTAATCCTTTAGCAAATCTAAAACTGAGATCTTTTGTTTTCTCAAGATCCTTTCTTAGACCCACAATTTCACATTCTAGTTTTTCATTGTGTTTTTCCCTTTCAGCTAGTTGGAATGTCAAGGTATCTATAATCATATTCTTTTCTTCTAAACAGAGTTTGAGTTTAGAGATTTCTTCATAAAGGTCATCTTCATCCAAAGCATCCAAAAAATCATCATCTTCATAAGCCATTAGAAGTCTATAGTCATTACTATTTTCATCTTCATCACTAATTGATAAACCATCGCTATCTTCATGATTATAGTAGCTCTTTTTACTTACACTTTGTTTTCTATTCCATTTTGCAGATTCCTTCCCTTTATCATATTTATCTTTATGAGGAAATTTGGCAGCATAATGACTGACTCTACCATAGGCAAAACATTTGAAAGGTAGTTTACCTCTGAATCTTCCGAAACCTTGTTGAAGCTTCTTGCCAAAGTTTACTTCCTCTTCTTCTTCTGAAAGATGTCCTGATTCATCGAGTTCTTCTTTTCCTTTTGATGAAGATTTAAATGGGGCTTCTCTCATATCTGATGGACCTCCTTTTCTCATTTCGAAAGCAATTAATATTTCATGCAGTTGTGTCATAGTAATAGTTTGTAGATCCTGCTTTTATTCTATGGCAAATACTTTTGATTCAAACTTAGGAGACAAGGATCTTAAAAATTTTTCAACTATGGTAACTTCCTTTATATCTTCACCCAGATTCTTCATGCAATTAACAATCTCATTTATACATAAGAGGTAACTAGCTAAAATTTCATCATTGTGCATCTTGAGAGTTTCATATTGAATTCTAAGAGTTTGCAGTCTAGCACGTTTTACCTGAGAGTCTCCTTCGTAGCTTAGAACAATTTTGTCCCATATTTCTTTGGTGGATTTGAGTTCCATAACTTTGAAAAACTCTGATTGTGACAAACTTCCCAATAATGTATTAACAGCCTTGGCATTGGTTTCATATTGGTTTTTACCTATTGTATCTGTAGGAATTGCTGATGGAAATGTATATCCTCCTTCCACAATTTCCCAGACATCTGTTCCAAGTGATTGAAGATAGGTCGTGGTTCTTACCTTCCAATAAAAAAAATTTCTCCCATCAAATATTGGTGGTCTTATGGATCCCCCACTTTTTTGATTACTCATGATGATGGATCTTCCTTCAAGCAATAAAGCTTCTTCTAAAGGACCTGCTCTGATACCAATTTTTGGGAATAATACTGAGAGGAGGGGTGAATCAGTATTATCAGATCAATAATTTAATTTTCAAAACTAATTTGTATACACTACTTCAGCTTTATGAACTATCTTGTATACGCAACTGTACTTAATGCAACCAGCGTATATGCAGATATCTTTTGATTTACCCAAATTATCATGCATTGAACTTTAACCAGTATATTAGGAATTCATTAAACAGTGAAGTAAAAGTAGAATAAAGCATCACACATAAGCAACACACATGAAAACCAAGATATAAGGTGGAAACCCAATGTGGGGGAAAACCATCTGCTGATGTCGTCTCTGACTTCTTTTAATAATAAGAAAAATCTATTTACAATTTTTGTACTGGTGCAGTCTTATACCAGTACGCAGGCTTCTGCCTGTAGAAGACTACAACCTTTTCTAGTTCTCCAGCTTCTACTGGAAGGGAGCTACAACCCCCTAGCTCTTGTACTAGCTGATATGTTTACTAGCACGTAGGTGCCGACCTACAAAAGGCTACAACCTTCTCTTTTCTTCCAGGGACCACGTTTCATAAATTTTCAGACTGGATCCATCAACTACATCATTCAATCATCAAATATATCTGTATCGACCAATCACCTTCTGAATCATCCACAAATAAATTAATCATTCACTTAGACAACCCATCAATATGATCATTCAGAGTTCTGCCACCAAACTACAATATCCAGAACCCAAACCAAAACCCAGAACTCTGCAACAATAAACAACAGCAACTAAAACATATTTTATAAGGTATATGCTACTTCCATGTGTCGAACCTACATGTACACACGCTTTTCTCAAAGCCAATCATTGTATACATCTGCAAATATAAATTCGGAGTTCTGCAACTATTCCAGACGTTAGTTATACTCAGATCATATCATTTACAGAATAATATATGTGTCAGTATTCAGATATAGAATATACATGAGCTTCAACACAAAATATAGTTCATTTTACACCTTAAGATCTTGATTCATCATTAGATCTAATTCCTCATCATTAGCTAAGGTGCATCCTTGGTTCAGATCCAGCTGTGCACCATACCCAATAACCTACATACTAGATTTCACACTTCATCAGATATTCGATACTTGCACACTTGGCCTGATGACCTTCTCCTCCTTTTATAGTTTGTATGCATTTCTCAATACCATGGACCAAAACCACTTAGGACCAATACCTTGGACCAAATACCTAGGGTCAATACCTTGGACCCGATACCTTGGACCAATACCATGGATCAAAATGCCATGGACGAAATACTTCGGACCAAAAATTTAGTTTTCCAAGGTATACGCGCTTTTCCTTTTGTGAAAGTGCGTGTGTATGTATATGCGACTTGTATACAGTGAACCCTCATGTATACGCGGCTTGGCCAATGGTGAACCTATGTATACCTCTCTTTCTTCATTCTGTGAAGTCTGATCTGTAACTCTGTGTTGTTAACCTGCTATACTATGATCTGTCATCTGAGTGAGTTGCCATAAAGGACAATAGCTGTGTCATAATGCCAACACAATCCAATTAACAAAATTGTAAATGTTGTTAATTGATGTTTATATTGTTAGAAAATTATATATTACAGAGCAATGGAACACATAGAATATATCAGAAATATAAACACACAAAACGCATAAAACCAGAGAGACACAGATATACGTGGTTCACCCAATTTGGGCTATGTCCACCTCGAACAACCAGTCCTTCCTTTTTATTATCCAAAAAAATGAAGAGACACAACCTACAGCAGATCCGTTGTAATATCCTTTGTTTTCTCTCACAGTCTCGCCTCTCTATTTCTCGCTCAGAGAATACACATCTATTACAAAGCCTCAATGCAATGCCCTCATAAAAAGAGAGGGGTTTCCTTCTAGGGAAAAAAAACCCTAAACTAAATATAAGTTCTACCATCATATCATTCGCCTAATGAACGACCTAGATTGACTAGAAATTAATATACTTTTATAAGGCAATTTTACATCTATTTTTAGCTTCAAGGGCGCTACCCCCACAACCCCCGTTGGGGGACCGCTGGCCCCCAGACCCCCCAGCCAGGGGGGGGATTGGCCTCCCCGAACCCCTGTGGGGGGGAAAGTCCCCCCCGCACCCCCCTGCATGGAGGGGTGTACAAACTTCTTGGGGTATACATCCGGCTAAAACAAAGACCTCTAAATAATCATGCTCCACACCCAAGAATCTCCCACTTGGAGAATAATTGTAGAAAATCCACTGCTGCTTCATTTGTTGGACAATGACTCCTCTTTGGACCTATTCGTTTCTCATCTTCATCATCATCCTTGAAGACCAATTGGAACTGAGAATATTCTCAATTTCTCCCTGGTTACAACTTTTGTTAGCATATCTACAAAATTCTGGCTAGTGTGTATCCTTTCTAGCTTCATCTCTCCTTCTTCCAACACTGATCTATGAAATGGTACTTGAGTTGTATGTGTTTAGTCCTGCAATGAAATGCTGAGTTCTTTGCAAGATGAATGGAACTTTGGCTATCACTATATAATGTATCCTTATCATCCTTCTTACCCAATTCACCCATAAACCTTTGTAACCAAATCATTTCTTTACTCGCCTCTGTAGCAGCAACATACTATGCTTCTATTGTTGAAAGTGAAACAACACTTTGGATTTTTGAAACCCAACTGACAGTTTTTCCACCTGTTAGAAATAATGCTGAGAGGGGGGGTGAATCAGTATTATTAAGTCAATTATTTTTATTTCATACACAGATTTGTACACGCTATTTCAGTTAATGAAAATAGCGTACATATGCAACTTTAGTTAATGAAACTCGCGTATAGGTTGCAGACTTTATATTTTAACTTATTCTTTAGATGTTGATCATATATCTTTGTGTCAGAACCATATAAACAGTAACCAGGAACAGAAAAATAGAGCAGACAGTCATACACAAGAACAAAAGATATAAGGTGGAAACCCAATGTGGGTGAAAACCACCTACTGCAATTCGTCTCTATCTTCTTTCAATTAGAAACTTCTTTTTACAATGTTTCTGTATTGGTGCAGTCTATACTGGTACGTAGGTTGCAACTTGCAGAAGGCTTCAACCTTCTCTTGTTCTCTAGCTTCTTCTGGAAGGGAGCTATAACCCCCTTAGCTCTTGTGCTAGTTGAGGTACTAGTACGTAGATGCTGACCTATAGAAGGCTACAACCTTATCTTTTCTCCCAGGGACCACGTTTCATAAATTTTCAGAATGGATCAATGAATAACATCAATCAAACATCAAGTATATCTGCATCAACCAATCTTCTTTGTATACCCAACACTAAATCAAACAATCAGTTCTCTGAATGTTGTAACCAGAATAGTAACAGTAACCAGACAGAAATCCTTAACCCAGAATACTGCAACAATAAACCAAAGTAGCTAAAACATATTTTATGAGACGTATGCTACTTCAAGATGAGGAACATGCGTGCATATGCTTCTATATAAAGGAAAACTTGCGTATATGCTTCTTTTAATTACTAAACCAGCATGTATACGCGCCTTTGTTGCGCCGAACCTGTGTACATATTTATGAAAGACAATTTTCCCTTTTCAAGTATTCAAGCATTAGTTATACCCAGATTATCAGATTCATAGATCAATTCATGCGTCAAATACAATAGATCAGAATCACCCAAAGATACTACTATTCAAGCCTTGAGATTAGACCCATCAATAGAACTTATCCATCTTGTAACGCTCAGGTTCCTCCTTGATTCAGATCCAGCTATGCACCATAAACAAATCTCCAGTATTCCAAATCTTGCTCCTCATAGGATATTCAATTTTTCAGTACATTTTTTTTCCAAATGATCTCCTCCTTTTTATAGCCTTGGCCTTACTCAAACCATGGCTCAAAACCATAGATAACCAATACTAGGGACACAATACCTGGGTTCAACACTTGGATGTAACACCAAGGACCAAAACCATAGGATCAAATATGTCAGACTAAATGTCATGGACCAAACATAAATTTTCCCACACGTACACGCTTTTCTTTGCATGAAAGTGCGTGCATACGTATACACACCTTTTGAACAGTAAACCTGCATGTATATGTGACTTTGTTACGAGGAACCTGCGTATACCTCATTTTCTTCCATTTTGAGAGCTTGAACCTGTGATCTGCCATTTGAGTGAGTTGCCATCAAGGAAAACACCTGTGCCATAGTGCCAAACCTATGTCATAATGCCAACAATCTCCCCCTTTGGACTTGATGGCAACCCCAAGTCACTCAATCTCCGCCTTTGACATCAAGGGAAAAGGGTTATGCTCCCCCTAAGTACAAGCTGAATTCTTTGCTCTGTTATGTTATCCAAGCTCCCCCTGACTGTAGGCGAGGTCTGCAAGAAGATGTTCTACAAGAATATGCATAACTTTATACATTATAAATGACCTTCCTACCACCAAAGACTCATACATATATCCATCTCCCAACCAAGTGGGGATACACCAAGAATTTACATATGATAAAACAAGAACATTACATCATCCATCCCAGGCATAGCGGGGAAACCAAGATAGGTCGTTACATGACCTTGATAAGAAAAGAAATACATGACATAGAGACAAAATATCTACAACAAGACTATGATAGTTATCAACAACTAACAGCAGCAACATCTGTCAATCATTATTCAAACCAGCAACCATGTTCTCCCTCTGCACTTGTTCCACTTGAACCAGAACAACTGTGAAATTGAACCAAGGTCTTCTAAGATAATGCAAACAATGCACTATTAGAAGAATATATGCTCCCCCTGAACCTGTGCCAGATGGTCTCTATCAGACCCATATCAGACTCTTTTTCATCCAGAGCCTAGCCCACAGAATGTCTTCAACCAACATATACACAACTGTATCTTCATAAACCGGTGTATGTACGCGGATCCTCCATATGAAACTCATGTACAACCATTAATCTCTGAAACAGACAAGTTTTAGCAGCAAGATGATGCATCAACTACTCCCAGCTTTTGTCTAAGGTATTCAAATGTCTCCCTGGGTAGTGTTTTGGTGAGTATATCAACAACTTGTTCCTTAGAGGGAACATACTCCAATTTGACCTTTTTTTCAAGCACTTGTTCCCGGAGAAAATGATACTTGATAGGTATGTGCTTAGTCTTCGAATGCATGACAGGATTCTTTGAAATACTGATTGCACTTGTATTATCACAAAAGATGGAGATAGGTGGAGAACAAGTGATTTGAAAATCTTGCAAAGTTTGCATCATCCAAAGGAGTTGTGTGCAACAAGATGTACCAGCCACATATTCTGCTTCAGCTGTAGATAAAGCAGTGAACTTTGTTTCTTGCTGAACCAAGATACTAATCTAGAACCCATAAAGAATGCACCACCACTAGTGCTTTTTCTGTCATCCACACTTCCTACCCAATCTGCATCTATATATGCATGAAGTGTGAGATCTACATCTCTGGGATACCATAGGCCATAGTTTTTTGTTCCTTGAAGATATTTGAAAATCCTCTTAACTGCCTGAAGGTGTGCTTCCTTTGGATTTGCCTGAAATTTTCCAACTATTCCCACTGCATGCATCATGTCTGGTCGAGTACCTATTAGATAGAGCAGACTACCAATCATGGATCTATAAGTTGGTTGATGTACTGCTACTGATTCATCATTAGCGCTGAGGCTACATCCTGTTACCATAGGGGTACATACCAGTTTCGAATCTTCCATGCCATATTTCTTCAAGATCTGCTTTAGGTACTTGGTTTGTGATAAAAATATACCGTCTTTATTTTGTTGGATTTGTAACCCAAGGAAATATGTCAGCTCACCAAGCAAGGACATTTCGAATTATTTCTGCATCACCAAAGAAAAATTTTGACTCTTGGCTTCTTCATTGCTACCAAAGATGATATCATCAACATACACAACAAGTATTAGCAATTTATCACTATTAATTTTTATATATAGATTTCTAGCTATTGATCCCTTTGAGAAACCTTGTTGATGGAGGTATTTGTCCAGACGATAATACCAAGCCCTTGGAGCCTGTTTAAGACCATAGAGTGCCTTATTAAGTCTGCATACAAGTTTAGGATCATTTCCAAGGATGAATCCATCTGGTTGCTCAATATATACTTCTTCCTTTAAGTCCCCATTCAAAAAGGTTGATTTCACATCCATTTGATATACTTTGAACTTCTGAAAGCTAGAAAGTGCAAGGAACATTCTTATTGCCTCAAGTCTAGCAACTGGTGCAAAAGTTTCTTCAAAGTCTATACCTTCTTGTTGAGCATACCCTTTACAAACAAGTCTGGCCTTGTTTGTAATAACTTCTCCATTTTCATTCAGCTTGTTTTTGAATATCCATTTTGTCGCTATGACATTCTTATCTTTCGGTCTAGGAACCAACTCCCAAGTGTTATTCTTTTCAATTTGCTCAAGTTCTTCATCCATGGCCTTGACCCAACATTCATCTTTGCATGCCTCTCTTACATTTTGTGGTTCAGTGGAGGAGAGCAATGCTAGATAGGTTGAAGCTTCTGAAATGGTTCTTCTTGTTTGTACACCTGCCTCTTTCTGTCCCAAAATTTGAGTTTCTGGATGATTCTTCTGAACGTACCTGGATGGAGTCTTTTCTTCTATTCTTATTTGTTCTTCTGGTGCCTCATGGGTTTCTTCTTCATCATGATTCTAATTTGATGTTGAAGGATAGTCCTCATCATTTTCGAACTCTTTAGATTTTACTTGCCTTGGAGTGTTTCCTTCTTCATCAACCACTATATCAATACTTTCAACAATTTTTCCAAGTCTTTTATTGTAACACTTATATTCTTTGTTGTGGGAAGAGTAATCAAGGAGAATGCCTTCATCTGCTCTAGGTTCAAACTTGCCAAGGTTTTCATCAGTCCTCCTGATGTAGCATTTGCTTCCAAAAATTTTGAAATATTTTACCGTGGGAGTCTTACCATACCAAAGTTCATGAGGAGTTTGAGTGTTGTTTACCTGGATGTTTGTCTTATTGAGAATAGTAACTACAGCAAATGCGGCTTCACCCCAGAAGGTTGCGGGAGTTCCAGACTCATCAAGCATAACATGAGCCATTTGTTGAACCGTTCTATTCATCCTTTCCACTACTCCATTTTGCTGAGGAATCCTTGTAGTAGAGAATTCCCTTCTTATTCCATGTTCTTCACAAAAATCGAAAAATTCATCCGAGGTAAATTCCCCTCCTTGATCAGATCTAAGGCATTTAATTCTGAGATCTGATTCGTTTTCAACCAAGGCTTTGAAAGATTTGAACTTTTCGAAAGCTTCATCTTTATACTTCATGAGTCCTATCCAACACATCCTTAAAAATTCGTCAATGAACAATATGAAGTACTCTTCTCCTCGAGGTGACCTCTTCCTAGTTGAACCACATATATCAGTATGAAAAATTTCAAGTGGCCTGCTAGCTGATCCTTCCTTCTCAGGGAAATTAGTTCTGGTTTTCTTACCAAACTGACATGATTTTCATATTGTATTGTCTGGAATTCGAATGTCAAGGAGATCATGAACCGCTTGATATTTGCATGCTTTCCTTATCTTAGAGAAGCTTAGATGCCCCAATATTCTGTGCCATAACTAGTGTTCATCATTCTTGCTTAGATAGCATTGTTTTTATCCTCCTTTAAGTACGTATAAATTATTTGTAGTTCTTATGCCTTTGATCACTGTTTCTCCTGTATCAAGCTCACGAACAATACATCCATTTGATCGAAATATTACCTCATTTCCTTGATCACACATTTGACTCACACTCAATAGATTATGCTTTAAGCCATTAACATACATAACATTTCTAGCTTTGACTTTCTCATTCAAACAAAGAGAACCTTTACCTTTTATGAGTGCAGGGGTGTCATTTACAAATGAGACCTTCTTTTCCTTTTCTAAGGCACTATATGGCTGAAGTTTTTCTTTATCACCTGTCATATGTTTTGAGCATCCACTATTGATGTACCACTGATTGTCCTATCCTTCTGCATATAAGGCTATCCGACATCTTTCTGGTTGTGGTTCTTTCTTTCTCCATTTTTTTGGACCCAATAAAGCTTGCTCCTTTTGAGTTGTTTTCCGAAACCTACTTCTGCATTCATAATCTTCATGACTGAAGTTGTTACAAATAGAACATTCTATTTCATTTTCAAGAGCAGAAAAGTTATTGTAGGTTCTTTTCATGATCCCAGTCATACTTCTTTGTTTTTGAGCTTCTCTAGTCATGACGGTCCTGTAGGCAACACATTGAGCAACTTTGTGTCCAAAGTTATGACAACAGAAACATTGGCCATTGAAGAAACTCTTGTGATTATCAAACCTATTGACAAAATGATTGTAATTTCTATTGACATCCATTCTTGAGGCAAATTGAGAACGATTTACCTGCGGTTGGTTATAGCTTCTGTTATTCCTTGATGTAAATTGCCCCTGATTTACTTGGTGCTCTCTGTTCATCCTTGAAGTAAATTGTTTTACTTGGTGATCTGCATTATGCCTTTGTTGTTGATTGTCAACCTCTTCACTTTTCCTTGCTGCATCAAGATAACTTTTGGAGGTGGATGGCTTCTGTGCTTGAGATGCGTCTTCAGAATATCCGAGACCTGTCTTGATTAGAGGAGAACATTGCACTTTGATAATCTCATCTAAAGTTTCAAATCCTTTAGCAAATATGAGATTAAGGGCTTTTGTTTTCTCAATTTCTTTTCTAAGTCCCACAATTTCATATTCTAACTTTTCATTGTGTTTATCTCTTTCAACAAGTTGGAATGTCCGAGTATCTATAGTCATATTCTTTTCCTCTAAACAAATTTTAAGTTTAGAAATTTCTTCATAAAGACCTTCTTCATTTATAGCATCCAAGAAATCATCATCTTCAAAGGCCATCAAAAGTCTATCATCATTACATTGTTCATCTTCATCACTATTTGAAAGTCCTTCATTGTCTTCGTGTGTATAATAACTCTTCTTACTTACATTATGTTTTCTGTTCCATCTAACTGGTTCCTTACCTTTATCTTTATGAGGACACTTGGCAGCATAGTGACCGACTCTTCCACAAGCAAAGCATTTGAAAGGTAGCTTACCTCTGAATCTTCTAGTCCCCCGTTGAAGGTTTTTGACAAATTTTGATTCTTCCTCTCCTTCTAACATATGTCCAGATTCATTGTAATATCCTTTTCTAGAGGCTTTGACTGCAGCTTCTCTCCTGTCTGATGGTCCCCATTTCCTCATTTCATAAACAGTCAGGATTCCATGCAACTGTGACATGGTAATGCTCTGTAGGTCCTTCTTTTCTTCTATGGCAAAAAATTTTGAATCAAACTTAGAAGACAAAGATCTTAGAACCTTTTCAACTAGAACAACTTTTTTTATTTCTTCACCCAAGTTTTTCATACAGTTAACAATCTCATCAATGCATAAGAAATAGTTAGCCACACTTTCATCATTGTGCATTATGAGATTTTCATATTGAATTCTGAGAGTTTGTAGTTTTCCTCGTTTTACCTGATCATCTCCTTCATAGCTCAGAATGATCTTGTCCCATATTTCTTTTGCGGTTTTGAGCTGCATAACCTTGATGAATTCTGATTGAGATAGACTCCCTAATAGGTTATTGACAGCCTTTGCATTTGTTTCATACTGCTTTTTACCAACCGTATCTGTAGGAGTTGTTGATGGAAATGTGTATCCTATTTCTATGATATCCCAGACTTCTGTACCAAGATATTGAAGATAGGCTGTGATTCTTACCTTCCAATAGACGAAGTTGCTCCCATCAAAAATTGGTGGCCTAATTGATGCCTCCTTTTCATAGTTGCTCATGATGATAGATCTTCCTTCAAGCGATCAAGCTTCTTCTGAAGGACCTCCTCTGATACCAATTGTTGGAAATAATATTGAGAGGGGGGATGAATCAGTATTCTTAAGTCAATTGTTTTTATTTCATACACAGATTTGTACACGCTACTTCCGTTAATGATAACATCGTATATATGCAACTTTAGTTAATGAAACTCGCGTATAGGTTGCATACTTTATATTTTAACTTATTCTTCAGATGTTGATTATATATCTGTGTGTCAGAACCATATAAATAGTAACCAAGAATAGAAAAATAGAGCAGACAGTCATACACAAGAACACAAGATATAAGTGGAAACCCAATGTGGGTGAAAACCACCTGCTACAATTCGTCTCTATCTTCTTTCAATTATAAACTTCTTTTTACGATGTTTTTGTACTGGTGCAGTCTTATACCAGTACGTAGGTTGCAACCTACAGAAGGCTTCAACCTTCTCTCATTCTCCAACTTCTTCTGGAAGGGAGCTATAACCCCCTTGCTCTTGTACTAGCTGAGGTACTAGTACGTAGGTGCTGACCTACAAAAGGCTACAATCTTCTCTTTTCTCCCAGGGACCACGTTTCATAAATTTTCAGACTGGATCAATGAATAACATCTATCAAACATCAATTATATTTGCATAAACCAATCTTCTTTGTACACCCAATACTGAATCAAACAATCACTTCTCTGAATGTTGTAATCAGAATAATAACAGTAACTAGACACAAATCCTTAACCCAGAATACTGCAACAATAAACCAAAGTAGCTAAAACATATTTTATGAGACGTACACTACTTCAAGATGAGAAACATGCATGCATACGCTTCTATATAAAGGAAAACACGTGTATACGCTTCTTTGAATCACTGAACCAACGTGTATATGCACCTTCACTGCGCCGAACCTGCGTACATATTTATGAAAGACAATTTTCCCTTTTCAAGTATTCAACCATTAGTTATACCCAGATTATCAGATTCATAGATCAATTCATGCGTCAAATATAATAGATCAGAATCACCCAAAGATACTACTATTCAAGCCTTGAGCTTTGACCCATTAATAGAACTTATCCATCTTGTAACGCTCAGGTTCCTCCTTGATTCAAATCCAGCTATGCACCACAAACAAATCTCCAGTATTCTAGATCTTGCTCCTCATAAGATATTCAATTCTTTAGTACATTCTTTTGCCAAATGATCTCCTCCTTTTTATAGCCTTGGCCTTACTCAAACCATGGGTCAAAACCATAGATACCCAATATTAGGGACCCAATACCTGGGTTCAACACTGGGATGCAATACCAAGGACCAAAACCATAGGATCAAATATGTTAGACTAAATAACATGGACCAAACATAAGTTTTCCCACATGCACGCGCTTTTCTTTGCATGAAAGTGTGTGCATACGTATACGTGCCTTTTGATCGGTAAACCTGCGTGTATACGCGACTTTGTTACGAGGAACCTACGTATACCTCATTTTCTTCCATTCTGAGAGCTTGAACCTATGATCTGCCATTTGAGTGAGTTGCCATCAAGGACAACACCTATGCCATAGTGCCAAACCTGTGTCATAATTCCAACACCACCTACAGTAAATACATATCCTGTAGTGCTCCTCCTGTTATCTCTGTCACCTGCCATATCTGCATCAACATATCCCTGTAGATAAATGTTTGAACCACCAAAGCATAATGCTTGATTTGTGGTACCTTTCAAATATCTAAGAATCCATTTCATTGCCATCCAATGTTCCTTTCCTGGATTGTTCATGTACCTACTTACAATTCCCACTGCATGTGCAATATCAGGCCTTGTGCAGACCATTGCGTACATTAAGCTTCCAATTGCTGATGCATATGGAAGTTTAGACATATAATCCATGTCTTCTTGGGCCTTTGGGAAAATTTCCTTACTAAGTTCGAAATGGCTAGCAAAAGGTGTACTAACTAGTTTTGCATTGTGCATATTAAATCTTTTCAACAACTTTTGTATGTACTCATTTTGAGACAATGTTAATTTGCGATTTTTCCTATCTCTAGTTATTCTCATACCAAAGATTTGTTTCGAAGCTCCCAAATCATTCATTGCAAGTGAATTTGCCAATTTTATTTTGAGCACATTTATTTCCTGCATGTTAGACCCCGCAACAAGCATGTCATCCACATGCAATAACAATATAATATAGTTTCCATCATTTTTCTTTTTTCAGATAAAGAAAATGATCAGAGTGACATCTAGTATAACCTTGTTCAAACATAAACTTGTCAAATTTTAGATACCACTGCCTTGGAGCCTGTTTTAAGCCATACAATCTCTTCTTCAACCTGCACACTAGTTTCTCCTTCCCTTCTACCTCATATCCTTGTGGCTACTGCATATATATCTCTTCCTCCCAATCCCCATGGAGAAAGGTTGTCTTTACATCTAACTGCTGAAGATGCAAATATTCAACTGCTACTAGACTTAAAATAGTTCTTATTGAAGTCATTTTAACAACATGAGAAAATATTTCATCAAAATCAATTCCTTTCTTCTGTGCAAACCCCTTCACCACAAGTCTAGCTTTGTACCTTTGTTTTCCTCCATCTTCTTCTTCCAACCTGTAAACCCATTTATTCTTCAATGTAGTTTTTTCTGCAGGCAACTTGACTAAGTCCCAAGTCTGGTTATGCACTAAGGAGTCCATCTCTTCTTCCATGGCTAGCTCCCACTTCTTCTTGCTTTCAACCTGCATTGCTTCTTCATAACATTCGGGTTCACCAAAATCATTCAACAATAAATAATATAATGAAGGAGAGTATTGTTCAGGGGGTATAACTATCCTGGTAAATCTTCTAACACCACTTTCAGGTGTTTGGGGTGCCTGTTGCTATTTTGGTGGTTGTTGTGGTTGTGAATGTTGATTATTATTATTTTCAGGCACCTTTACTTTTTCAGTGATCTCGTCAAGAACTGTGTATTCCTTGTTTTCTTTTTTCTGTTTCTTTTCCTGCAACTGATTCTTATAAAAGACCTTTTCATTGAATATTACATCTTTGCTCCTAATTATTTTTTGATTTTCATAATCATATAAGCGATAACCAAAATCATTAACACCATATCCAATAAAGGTACATTTCTTCGATTTTGCCTCAAGTTTTGTTCTATTTTCTTTATTAATATGGACAAAGGCCTCACAACCAAAAGGATTTAAAAAATAGTAGTTTACCTTTTTACCTATCCATGCTTCCTTTGGAACACCACCATCCAAGGAAATTGAAGCCCCTCTATTTATTAGATAAACAACAGCGTCTACAACATTTGCCCAAAACTGTAAAGGCAATCCTGCATGCAATCTCATGCACCTTGCATGCTCCATGATTGTTCTGTTCATCCTTTCTGACACACCATTTTATTTTGGTGTTCTTAGAAGTGTCTTCTCTCTGCAAATTCCATGCTCTGAACAGTACCTATCAAACTATTTTTTGCAATATTCACCTCCATCGTCTGATCTGAGACACTTCAATTTCTTTCCTGTCTCAATCTCAACCAAAGCTTTCCATTCCTTGAAAGTATCAAATACATTAGATTTACTCTTAATACAATAAATCCAAGTTTTTCTAGTTGCATCATCAATAAAAGTAACATAATAATGAGAGCCACTGAGAGATGATACCTGAGTAGGTCCCCATACATCTGTATGCACAAGCTCTAATTTTTCGCTCCTTTTTTCTTTTCCAACTCTAAGAAATCTTATCTCTTCTATTTTCCATAAACGCAATTCTCACAAAATCCCAAATCAACATTCTTCAAACCCAACAACAAATTCCTTGACTGAAGAATTTTCATCCCCTTCTCACTCACGTGTCCGAGCCTATGATGCCATAATGATGCATCTGCTCCTTTGGAAGTTAAAGCATTAACAGATTTAGAAATACCATTGCATAAATATAATGTACCAACCTTTTCGCCTTTTGCTACTACCAGGGCTCCTTTGGTGACCTTCCAAGATTAATCTGTGAAAGTTGTCACACAACCTTCACCGCTTAACTGCCCTGTTGAAATAAGAATATTCTTCAGATCTAGAACATGCCTTACCGCCTTTAGTAGCCATTGGTTTCCATTCTGTTGTTTTACAAGAACCTTACCCATTCCAACAATTTTATATGGTTTATCATCACCCAAACGGACTTGTCCAAAATCTCCTTGAACATAGTCATGAAAATATTTCTTATCGGGTGTGGCATGGAATGAGGCCCCTGAATCTACCACCCGAGAATCAGTAATATTTTCGAAAGAAAAAATCAAAGCGTCTTGTAACACCTCACCTATCACATTTGCTTCATGACTATTTTCTTCCTGTGCATCTCCATCGTTTCCCTTCTAAGATCTACAGTCTTTCTTTAGGTGTCCTTTCTTTCTGCGTTTCTAGCACACTATCTCTAATCTGGACTTGGATTTTCCTTTCCTTGATTTACTACGATATCCTGAGCTATTTCCTCTTTCCATTTTTCTTCCCCTAGACTCTACACTTAAAGCATTACCCAATGTCTCACCAGAGATTTTCCGTCACATTTCCTCGCTAAGGATAGCATCGAAAACATCATCAAACTTAAAATTACTAGATCCAAAAATGGAGTTACTAATGGCCATTACTAAACCATTCCAACTTTCTGGAAATGAGCACAAGAATAACAAAGATCTAACTTCACCATCAAAGTTTACCCCTAAAGAACTTAACTAACTTGTAACAGTATTAAAATCATTTAAATGGTCTGCAACAGATCCACCTTTTGACATCTTCATATTAAATAATCGTTTCATAAGAAATACCTTATTTGAAGCCTAGGGTTTTTCATATAGTTTCTCCAATGCCTTAATCAAGCTCTCTGTCGTTGTTTCCTTTGAAATGTTGAAGGTGATCGACGCTGCGAGGCACAACCATATAGTTTCGAGTGCCTTTCTATCAAAAGGTTTCATTCATCATCTGTCATACCCATTGACATATTTGTTTTTCCGCCCAATGGTAGGTACAAATATTTTTGATACAGATAACCTTCCATCTGCATCTTCCACAGTGACAAGTTTTGGCCATTAAATTTCTCGACTCTAAACTTACCATCTTCTGCCATTGCTCCCACTCAAACAAGGAACCCTTCTTTCCTACAAGTTTATCATCCAAATAGACCTTCAGATCTGATACCAGTTGTTAGAAAATTATATATTACAGAGTAATGGAACACATAGAATATAGTAGAAATATAAACACAGAAAATGCATAAAACCAGAGAGACACACGTGGTTCACCCAATTTGGGCTACGTTCACCCCAAACAGCCAGTCCTTCCTTTTTATTATCCAGCGAAATGAAGAGACACAACCTACAACAAATCCACTGTAATATCCTTTGTTTTCTTTCACAGTCCCGCCTCTCTGTTTCTCGCTCAGAGAATACAAATCTATTACATAGCCTCAATACAATGCCCTCATAAAAATAGAGGGGTTGCCTTCTAGGGAAAAAACCCCTAAACTAAACATAAGTTCTACCATTAGTTCATCCACTTAATGAACGGCCCAGATTAACCAGAAATTACTATACTTTTACAAGGCAATTTTAAATCTGTTTTTAGCTTCGAGGGTGCTATTCCCGAAACCCCCGCTGCGAGACCACTGGCCCCTAGACCCCCCAACCAGGGGCAGATCGGCCTTCCCACACCCCCTCGCATGGAGGGGTGTACAAACTTCCTGGGGTATACATCCGGCTGAATCAAAGACCTCTAAATAATCATGCTCCACAACCAACATATATTAGCATATATTAATTTTTAAATTTTAGTACTTATAATAAATTATAATAATATATCTTACTAAAATATAAATGTAAATATTTATGAAAAGAGATAAATATTTAATATTTTAGTCAATTGGATAGGAATGTGTTATCCCCCCATGCAAGTTTAGTTATCGAGTGATATATTTACTTCATATGGAGTATATTACTGTAATTAATTTGAACTTTAGTATTCATTATCTTTGTGCAAGAGGGAAAGTAGTTAGGGGTTTTTCATAGCTCTATCACATGGAGGGGAAAAAGGACAAAGAGATTTGATATTTTCAATTCATATAAATATTTTACTTATGATATTTTCATAATTCATATAAATATTTTGACGATAATCCAACTAGTATTTTTACATATCTAAGGATGATTATGACTAGAAAATACTCTTGAAGGTTGAAAGAGTATGTCGTTGTAAGGTGTGGAGGTTAAAATGTTTTATTTTTGAAATTAGTTGAGTAAACCGAGGCTTTGATCGCATGAAGGAATGCTTTGTTGGACATTGGTTCAATGCTCCTCACGTGTTTCTCACCATGGATTAATTTCCTCTTGTAGATCCTAACTTTGGTCATTGTAATGGAGTTTAACCATGCCTATTTTGGTCTAATAACAATCATGATTCCAATAAGTGGTATCATAATGATATATATTGAGTTTGAAACTCACCTAAGTCATTCTAGGGGAGAGATTGGTAAACATTGGTTTATTACACTCTATGTATTTAGCGACATGAATTAATCGACTCTCGAGGGTCCCAACTATGGAAATTATAGTATAGAGTAATGCCTATGGGTTTTGGTCTAATGGAAATCGCGATTCCAAAAAACTTTGGAAGTTTTCCTTTGTCTTGATGAAACAATGTTAGAGAAAGTGAAATATGTCGTATAAATCAGATGTGACATGACTTTTCATGGCTAAACTAAATTTTATTACAAGATTATGTGTGATGACCAAAGTAGCTTTGAGTGAAATACATTGTGTAAAGTCTTCATGTTATGTCAATCATCTAAGAAAATGGTTGCTTTCCATTCAAAATTTTAAAGAAATTTTGGCTTATGCAAATCACACTAAAAGGAGCTTTAGCCTCATGTGTATCAAACATCTTCTAGCATTGGGTGTATCTTACTGATTCATTGAAAATTTTTCTTATTTGAACCATGAAATTTTGTTTTTTATTCCTTTAAGTATCAAAACTTGTTTGACACATCATAATGGTGGAGAATTTGTTTCCTTCAATGTATCACATAGAAATAAACTTTATCTAATCTTGACGATTTGCATGGTTGTAAACTTTGTCCAGTCATGAAAAATCACATTGCATAAAAGTTTTATTTCATGCAACATTGCATTGCAACAATTCAAGAGGAACCATGAAAAATATAAATATTAATGATCTAAGAACTTAAGAAAGTGTATTTCTTCAATCTAGATTTTAAATATTATAGTGTAAAGGAGTTCTTGATTTCAATATATTTTAGCAACAACATCATTAGAAGAGAGGCTAATAACGGTGTTTTTGAATTCAATGTCTTGTCTCACATATATTGTTGGTCTATCTAGTGGTATTTTCTGCATCATAACTTCCCATGGCAAGGTTTTGGATATCACTAGCCAAAGGAAGTGTGCATCCTTACAAAGTTTATAATAGTAACAGAAAATAAAGTTTCAAGTGTGCAAATGAAGACAAATCTTTCAATGGTTATTATTTTAAATGCAAATAAAACCAATAATTCCATTTCACTTGTATATGTATATTCAAAGGACTTGAAATAAGAAAAAAAAGGAAGAATGTTTATGCTCATCACTCTTGTATGTTTCCTCTATACAATCATACAAAACCAATTCTTACATCCATAATTTTTCACCTAGGCATGTAGTAGATGCTACCATAGAAATGCCATGGTTGGTTAACCATGTTTGAGTGTGTCTAAGAAATTTAACTATTGTCAACTAAAATTTACTATGATTGAATATTGATGAATATCATTGAATATTCTAGATTATTCAAGCAATATAGAAGGGAACGATTTAAACTATAGTGATGAAAAATGTTACAATCATAAGCACCTTGAGATATTTTATTTCCCTTTCAAAAGTTAGAGAAATACCACTCCCATATGATCACACCCAAGTTTAGTTTTAACACACCCAAAGAGGTGCACCCTTTCACTCCGGCAGGACCAAATAAATGTATTTCATTTCCATTTGCACATATATAAAAACATTGGAACAAACCCCAACTCATTTTAAAGGCTAGGTGGGGATCTCTTACAATGTTCATACTTGGAAATCAATGCAAGGATATAGAATTGCATATAAGAAATAGATGTTGAAGGAAGCCATGCAGCTTTTTAGAAATATTCAATAACAAGGTATTCATGCAGATTCCATAAGTTATGTTTGCATTCTATAGTGTTGCATGAATTTGAAGTGGGTTTATCCCGAATGTTACTAATAAAATCATTAATATGTACAATAAATGTGTGTATTGAGGAAGGACAAAAAGCGTTTAACAGGAATTTTGAGCAAGGTTTTTCTTCTTCGAACTATTTAAGTGCTGGGCTTTCCTACATGGTTCCTTGTAAAAGAGAAAATTTGTTTTTTTGGCTATACGGTGAGGGCATAATAGGAATTTCAAAACCAAACAATCTATTTGAAAGTTGACGACTTTCACAACTCCAGTGACCATCCAACAATTCCAATGAAGGAAGTTAACAAGTTCAAGAAATTTATTCAAAACTTGAGTGACTATTGTTAAATCAAGTCTACTATCATTTTCCTAGTGATGTTCTAAATAATCTCATGAATATTTGAAGATTTTAGATCAAGCTAACCAATGATTATCTATGAATTGAAACTGTACATGCCCTTCTTCACCTCCCTATTATTATTGCTTACCAAAAGCATGTAATGACGCACTATTGATGGCCAAAGTCCCGTTTATATCTTACCTTGTTTGCTCTTGGCATGTTTTAATTGAAATATTAGGGGAGGTATTAAATTGACCTCGTAATGAAAATAATAAGTTAATAGTTAAAATAATAAAATAATATTTATCAATTTTTAAAAGAAGAAGTGAAACTACTTTTTTTTATTTCACTTTTGGTTTATCTCATTATATGTTTATTCAAATTTCAAGTGTAGACACCTATTGTATGTGAATTCACTTCCACATCCAATTAGTACCCACTCAACATAGTTATGAGTGACACAATTTTTCATGTTTTTTCATTTTTTCTCGATGTGGGTTTACTCAGAAATATGCAGAGTGGGTATTTGTTGGATGTGGAATTCAATATCACATCCAATGGGTGTCTACACTTGACTTTTGAGTAAACCTATCATGAGACAAGTCAAAAATACATTTAAAAAAATAGTTTTCTTCTTTTCCCTCCAAAAATTTTTCCCCTTTCAAAAGTGAGAGACAAACAACTCCCATATGATCACACCCATGTGTAGCTTTTGAAGTTTCTAATCTCTAAGACACCCAAAGAGGCCTACTCTTTCATTGCAGTTAGGACCAAATACATGTTTCTTAGGCCCATTCACACTTTTATAAACTCACTGGGGCAAACCCTAACTTATGCCAAATGATAGGTGGGGAACTTTTATAATGGGGCTATTATGGTACCATGGCAACTAGAATGAGGATATAGGATTTCATCCAAGAAAGGGATGTTGAAGTAAGCTATGGTTCTTTCAAGAAATATACAATAACAAATTATCCCTATGGATTACAAAATTTATTTTTACATTTTATAGTGTGCATGCATTTAAAGTGGCTTTATGCCCAATGTTATTGATAAAACCATTGATATGTACAAAAAATGTGTGTATGTGGGAAGCATAACAAATGATTGACAAGATTTTTGAGCAAGGTTTTATTCCTAGAAATATTTAACTGTTGAATGTTCCTACAAGGCACCTTGTAGAGGAGGCAATTCATCTCTTTGAGTATATGGTGGAGGCATGGCAAAAATTTGAAGTCCAAATTGACTATCAAATTTCATTCTTTTCACAACTCTAGTGACCATTATAGTAGCTTTAATCAAGTTGACTTAAAAGTTTTTTTGCATTTAATGGAAAAATTGACTAACCATAAAGATGGATTACTAAATAATAAATATATATAATCATTAAAAAAAAATAATAATAATATATAAATCATAAATACAATATTAATATTAAATTATTATACTAGAAGATATTTTATATATTAAATTGTAACAAATATTTTCATATTCACTCTATATATATATATATATATATATACATGAATGTCCTCTGTTAACTAGATGGAATCAAAAATTGTGTAGCCCCTTATGCGCCTTTGGTTTTCCACTAGGAAACTAGACCATTGGAAACACTGAAGAGTTTTTTTTCCAAAAAAAAAATAGATACCATAAGTCTTCAAGAAGATTACAAAATAAAGTCTTATCAACCAAAGGGTACCGTAAAAATTAAACAAAAACGATCATCCTTTAGAGGCTTAGAGACACTAACACAACAAACAAGTGAAAAACCTAAACATTCAAAGAATTAAGAAGAGGTGGAGACATTGACCTTAATAGGCACCAGGTCAAAAAGAATGTTGAGGAGTAAGTATGTTTCTGCAATGGACCAAACTTCAAATATAATTAGGGAAAATTTAAATACAAAAAATTAAAGCATTAGATAATAAACGTAAATAAATTTTCATTAATAGTTACATAATTCATCATTGTAGTGGGTGATGAGAACATACCTATGAGATGAAAGCCTAATTTTCTTACAAATTGTAAGGATCAAATTGATGGTCGTCACTCTATAATACAATGAACGAAAACCAACATGTTGGGGAAAACTCTCCAGCATAGGCTTAGCTACACTAACCATAGGATTAGCAACACGAAGTCTTCTTACATATAGCTATTAGAAATTAAATAATAGAGCAATGGAAAAAAAAATATTGTAGAAAAAAATGTTGGGTTGTGTTATATTCTTTCCACGACTAGCCGATGTAGTTAACTAGGGGGTTAGAAGGGGGGTGGAGCCCCCCCCTTGTTGCGCCGATTTCATAGTGGGGAGGGCGGGGGGGGGGGGGGGGGGGGGGCGGTGGGGGGGTTCACAGGGGGTTTGAGTGGTGCAAGTAACCCCACTCTATGGTGTCCAAGGCAGCGCCTCAGAAAATTTTGTTTTTGGACCCTATATTAGGTTGGGCGGACCTACCTATGATTTTGTGCATGATTTTTCACACATGGTTTTTGGTCCATGGTTTTGGATGCGATGGTTTTTAGTCCATGGTATTGGATGTTTTAACATGTATAAATATGTATTGTAACATTGAAAGGAAAATAATGAAGAATCAAGTTGGTAGTCCCGGTTTTGGGATCCGAGGGAAAATATATATGTATATGTGTTTTATGTGTTATGCTCTAACATTGTTTATTTTCTGTGTTTTAGAATTCATATGAAGGTAATTTTTGTACGGGGTTAAAACCTACATCTAGTATCAGAGTTGTTTTGGCTTCAAGGCGACGCCTTTTTTGCTAAGGGTTTTCGCTCAGGCCTGTGGTAGACCTTGTTCAATGGGATATCTGCAGGATCGATTCTGGTAGTGAAAGAGGATGGTGAGAAGTGGAAAGATAGAGATTAAGAAATTTAATGGTCAGAGTTTTGAGTTATGGAAACTCAAGATGAAGGATCTATTGGTGGATAAAGATCAGTGGGTCGTGGTAGATCCAGGTACTAAACCAACGGGAGTGTCTGATGAAGAATGGAAGAAGTTGGATCGGAAGGCTAAGAGCACAATACGATTGTGTGTCTCAGATTCAGTATTGTTGAATGTATTAGGGGAACCTACGGTGAAGGCTTTGTGGGACAAGTTAGGGACTTTGTACCAATCTAAGTCTCTATTGAATAAATGGTTTCTATTGAAAAAGATGTATAACCTGAGAATGAAAGATGGAGACTCAATGACAGAACATCTGAACACTTCAATATTGTGGTAAGCCAGTTATTATCTGTTGATATTAAAATTTTAGATGAAGATAAGTGCATCATTTTGTTGTGTTCTCTACTAGATTCATGGGGTAGTCTGGTTATTGCAATAGGTAGCAATGCAACTGCCCCGCAATTTGATGAAATAGTCTCATCCTTGTTGACAGAGGAGATCAGAGGGAAAAATATGGAGAGCCAGAATGGTGATGCCTTGTCTGTACGAGGACAGTCCCAGAAAAGAAACAAAAATAAGTCATCGAGTGGGAGGTCTAAATCTAGAGGGAGATCAAAATCTCTAGGAAAACATGTAAAAGTGGTGTGCTGGAAATGTGGAAAGGAAGGGCACAACAAAGGGACTGTGAGTGAAAACTTCTCGATCCGCAGAAAAAAAAAAAAAAAAAAAATAATTATTATAGATATATATATAATAATATATATATATATATATTATATAATATATATATATATATATATTACATATATATATATATATATTAATGTATTAAGATTAATCGACTAGAAATTGTTTATATGGGGGGTTCCTGGCTAATAATCACCATGGGCCACCCTTGGAAAAGGCTGATCTAGATCATGCCCTTTCGTCTAATTTAACCTAAAATTAAATAATAAACCTAAAATTAAATACTAACTAATTTTTTACATAACATTGCCTTCCTCTCGAAAGAATGTTTTGTCCTTAAAGCATATGTAACGATGGATGTTGTTGACAAAATGCTTCAATCTCCCAAGAAGTGCCTTCTTTGGGTAAGTCCTTCCACTTAATTAGATATTCCAAGATGATCAAGGTTCCGCAATTTAAAAGGTCTCGAATTAATCTCTCAATTTCCATTTTTTGGTGATCTGGATATCAGTATGGCTTGATGTTGATGGGGTCTGACCCTGCCTTGACTTCTATTGTATGCTCAATTTCCCTATTAGGAGGCATCTTCATAGGTAGGTCTTGAAATAATTTTTAATGCTTCTGAATTAGATCTTGTATCTCTGATGACTCTTCACTGGTCATATTTGCAGATAACATTTCTAGTTGGTGACATTGTATTACATAAGTGGGTGCTCCTTTTTGACTCAGCTTCATCATCTGAGATGATGATACAACTTTATTTTCTTGTGCTTGGAATCCGTGTAGTTTGTACTTCTGACCTCCCCATTTGAACTTTATAAATTTTAATTGATGGTTGGTAGCATAAGTACCTAAAGTTCATAGCCATTGGATACCTAAGACTAAATCTACTCCTAATGGTACTGTGAAGAACGGAGACTCTAAATTGAAGTCTTGAATCTGCAAATTGACCTTATGGCATTTCCCTACCTTTTCATATTCTTACCATTAGCTACCATCACTTTCATGTTTGGTAAGGGAAATGAAAATATATTGAGTCTCTTTGCCATGGTTGCATCTAAAAAATTGTGTGTGCTACCAGAGTCGATGAGAACCACTACATTATTCTTCTTATGTGTCCTTTTAACTTTAAGGTCTGAGGTTGTGATATACCTGTCATAGCTGATAATGACACATGCAAAATACTTCCATCATCTAATTCTGGTGAGAATTCTAGGGCATCTTCTGTTTCTTCTATGTCAGAATCTTCACTATTTGAATCATTGGTTGCTTCACAATTATATAGGCTCTTTGGTTCTTTTCCTTTAGCACATCTATGTTTGGGGTCCCACTTCTCACCACAATGTTTGCATTTACCTTCTTTTATCCTTTGTGTTTCCACATTAGATTTTTCATCTTCACAATGATGTGGTGGAATATATCTTGTATTGTTTGACTCCGCATACTGGGGTATTCTTCGTCTTGAATATGTTTTTTCGGATTTTGACCAAAATATTTGTTCAAATTTCTTTTCGGTTGTTTTTGCTTTTCATCTTGCTACTTCTATTGATGTAATGTCATGCATCTCAAGTTCTACTAGTAAATGGGTTTTGAGTCCCGAGACGTATGATTGAATTAGATGAGATTCTGATAACCTAGGTACTTGTGTTACTAAGGTCTCCCATTCTTGAGTGTATTCATCCACATTTCCTTTTTGTCGTAATTTGATGAGTTTTGAAAATAACTCTTCTTCCTTTACACCTTGGAATCTTTTAAAGAATGCATCCTTAAATTTTCTCCAACTAATCACGTGTGTTGTCTTTTTCTACCACATATACCAATTATAAGCTTCTCCTTCCATTTTCATGGATGCGTGCTTGAGCTTTTCGTCATCATCATTGATGTCATATATCTTAAAGTATTCTTCTACTTTATTTATCCACGCAACATTGTTTTTTTCATTTCCATCGAATTTAGGCATCTCAACTTTTTCCCTTCACTGGTATGTCGCTAATGGTTGAGCAAAAAAGGGGTGTTGATTGGTAAAGTTATCCTAAAGTTGCTTGTTTGTAAGAGTTGTGTTACTCATTTCTTGGTGGGGTGTCACTGATTTTTTTGGGGATTCAGCTTTTCATATGAGTCTGTTGACTTTGTTGAATCTGATGAGTTGTGCTCTTGATTTTCTTCATTTTCTTGTAGTAGTTGTGCAAGTGTATAATTCATCTTTTTACAAAGAAGTTTCAGCAATGTTAAGGTCTCTTTGATATCTACTTCTGTTTGGACATGGTGATTTTCCATCTTTATTTCTATTCGATTTGTCGTATCCTGAAGATTTTTTATATTGTCAACCTACCTCTTAAGCTTGATCTGGAAATCATCTAATATTTTACTAACCTCATCATGGATGTTATTTATCTTATGCTCCACGTCAACCAATTTTTTTTGGAAATCCGGCATTGTCATTGTCAACATTGAGCGAGTTTGTGGGTGCGTGTATTTATCAGCCAGCTTAAATACATACATATATACATATATATATATATAATATTTATATATATATAATATATATACTATTATAATATAATATATATATTATATTATTATATATATTATATATATATATATATATTTAACGTTATAAATATATTATTATATATATATCTATCGCTGACAGTCACGTCTGCTGGTGGGGGGTCACCTCCTGTTTAACCGTTCAAAAGAAAAACCTTCGAGCAGATAACACCGTCGAGCTCACCGCAAATGAACAGAACATGGATATCACCGTAGAGACTATTCCAACACAGATTTTTAATGCAGTTTAAGTTGCAAAGCTAAATGTTCAACGTAGTTTAGGACTCAACACAATGGCTATGGATATGGGTGGGGCTGATAAGGGAAGTGCGAGAACAGGGAGGTGGACATGGTGTGCAGCTAGACGGAGGGTTTTAGTGTGTTCACAAAAGATTCTTCTGGTGGGAAGTGTGTAGACAAAGTGCAGAAATGGAAGATTCGAGCATGGGGAACGTTGGTTTGGTGGTGGACCACATCAGCGAAGGAATGGAGAAGCGAAGTGCGATTGAACAAAAATATAGGTTGATGTTGCTGCGTAAGGTACTAGTAGAAAGGGAAAAAGATAAGTGAGTCAATGAAATGAATGGTTGGTTGTTTGAATGGTGGTCAAGCATCAACGAGAATGATAGGACGGAACACAGAGATGACATGTGGGAAATGAGCACAGTAGCGATATGGTGATGGACGTAGGGACGATGAATGAAATATGACGCAAGGATGGTGGATGAAAGAACGGATGCCGACACTATTGATTGGTGCTGATGGTGGATGTGGGAATCTATTTTCTGCAGGTAGAGAATCGACCTGCTCTGATACCTGCTGAAGTGAAAACTTCTCGATACACAAATATTTATAATATATTATTATATATATATATATTATATATATATAATAATAATATATATATATTTATATTATATAATATATATATATATATATATATAATATATATATATATATATATATATTATATGTAATAAAATATGTGTGTGGTGTGTGTGTGTGTTATTATGATTAAAATGACTGAGATGATTTTTTACATTGGGGGTTCCTGGCTTATATATCACCATGGGCACCCTTTGGGGAAAGGGCATGAACTTATGATCGTGCCCTTTCATCTAATTTAACCTAAAATTAGAAAAAATAACCTAAAATTAAATACTAACTAATTTTTTACATAACAAACTGTGAATCTAAAGCTCCTGATAAACGAAAGGGATCTGATGATGCTCCTTCTGCAAAGGTGAGAACCACCTCAGATGAAGGTGGAAAAGTGTACTTGGCTTCTTCAAGTACACATGTTGATCATGAGGCATGGTTGATTGACCCAGGTGCATTCTTTCACTTCACTCCCCATAGAGAGTGGTTCTGCAAGTATGAGAAATATGATGGTGGTGATGTCTTCTTTGGGATGACATGAAGGCTAGAATCGTTGGTCGCGGAAAAGTAAAGTTGAAGTTGCAAGGTGGAAGGGTTAGAACACTTTTGGGTGTTTTTCATATTCCTCCATTAGCTAGAAATTTGATTTTTGTAAGCAAGTTGGATGATGCAGGTGTCAAAATAGTGTTCGAGAAGGATACTTGCAAGATGGTTTGGGGAGCACTTGTATTGATACGGGTAGTTCAGATTGGAACTATGTACAAGATGCAAGGTAGCATTGTTGTTGATGGGTGTAATAGCTCTGTGGTTCCTGAAAGTGGAGCAGAAAATCTAGTGGTCTCTGGAGAGAATACCATGTTGTGGCATCAAAGGCTTCGAAATATTAGAGAGAAGGGCCTTTGAATACTTCACGGTAAAGGTATGGTAGAATATATGAGTAATATCTCTCTAGATTTTGATTTCTGTGAAAACTGCATATATGGGAAGCAGAATCGATTGAGTTTCTCCTCTGGTGGTAAAAGGATGAAACATATATTAGAACTTGTGCACAATAATGTGTTTGGACCTTTGAAGGTCCCATCACTGGGTAAGTCTGTGTACTATGTATCATTTATAGATGACTTCTCAAGGAATACATGGATATATTGTTGAAAAGTGTGCAACAAGAAATGCTTGTTGAGAATGCAACAAGATGATGGAGCTTAGTGAAAAGAGTCGCCTTCACTAAGTGGGCCCGCAGGCTATTTTTGGCGCAAGTCTATTTTTAGACTATGTCTATTTTTAGACATATGGATCATGTCTATGGATTGCAGGTTGCTGTTTATGGATGATTGATCAAGTTGAAAAAATAGATGGACTTCTATTTTTAGACCACAGCGGAGTGACTACTTAGTCTAAATATAGAACAGCCAAATATTATTAGCTCATAATAATATTTAGACTATAAACTTTGTCTTATTCTCTTGCAGCACTTCAGGATGAGCTACGGATGTGGTACATGCAGATCCCAGAAGGAAATACGTGGTTACCTATGGGATGACTAATATTTGCATGCAGGACTTCAGTTAGAACTCAAGTGAGTTGAGTTTAGTGGACTGGAGGTGCAGTTGATGGAGTTGTGTTCAGTTTAGCTTTGTTAAAATGGTTGTATTTAGTCTAACTGGAAAATAGACTAGAGATGAGTTGGGTGAAATAGTTATTAATTAATTCACAAGTTATTAACTCATAATACAACTAATGAATACATCAGTTAACTCAGTTGCATGTCAGTGCATGTTCAACAGGGACAAGTGGTAGAGAATCAGATTGCTATCAGTTGTGACTATAGTTGTGCACCAGATCTTGCACAATCAAGGGATTGAGTATGCCAATGAGTTTGCCCACGTATTTGCCCACATTGTAGCTTGTGCTCACGTGATTTTGCCAAGTAAATACGATTTTGCTTGAGCCATTACCATTCATTCTCATGCAGGTATTGAGCAGTGGAGGCAGGCAAGCAACGGAAGAGATTTGGAGATCGGATCTGAGCTGTATTGTGTGTAACAGAGGTGGAGATACTTGTGAGAAGTATTATGCTGTGTAATGTTACATTACTCAATCATTAATATACAGATAGTTGGGGTTTTTAGCGAGATGATTTCCCCAGGATATATACTGTGTTAATGTGTGAATGCTCTTGATGTTTTATTGTTATTGATGCTGCTATATTGATGAT
>APFE030104789.1:47353-57728 GCA_000404065.3 Pinus taeda | reverse complement strand
CTAACCCTAGTAATTAATGGTAATATTTAATTTTTAAAGTTAAAGTAAAAGTTGACATTCTCCTTATCTTTCCTTTTTGAAAAGGAAAGATAAGGATAATGTCAACTTTTACTTAAATTTTTAATATGACCATTAATTGTTTTAGGTTGTTTCAGAGTGGTTCCAACTTCATTCAATTTTGAGAAAGTCAAATTTTAGATCCCATTCAAAACTTAGTGGTGATTGTTTCAACCGCTTCTTTGTAATCAACCCTAGACTTTCACTTCCAATTTTTTAGGTGCAGTTATTGCATAATCATATTCCTCATGAGACTTTGCAACAAAAGTTGATCTTTAATCCATTGCAAGCACTTTACCTAGCTTAGGGAACCATCAGCTACCCCTCCCAAGTTACTCCTCTACATTGATTTTTTTTTTTTTTTCAGTAGACATTAATTTTATCCATTAGATCATTTTTTCCACTGTGACAGTCCAACAACACCCTTGCCAGCATATGCTTGACAATCCATCTCAACTTTACTTCTACCTTATAAACACTCTTAAATCTTGTGTCTCCAATCTAAAAGAGGAAGAACTAGAAAGGGCCTTCTTGGCCCTCTTCACAACCCACAATATGTTTAGCTTCTCTCTTGTGCTTACACTCTAGTATTCTCGTAGCTTCAGAATGGTGAATCTTAAACACAGTCTCATGATGTCCATTCAAGGAAGCATAATTCACCCTTTCTTTGAATCAAATTACCCCCCTAGCATTCCCTTTACCTTTACATGCAGGCATATATTTTCCTTGTGGATGACTGTTAAGCTTCCCATCTCTATTTACCTCCCTCTCCTACCCTGATGAACCTGATAAGATGAATTTAACCAATCTCAATGTATCTAAGATAAACAATCCATCCAACTGGGTAGATTGAGTTGAGACCCTTTTAGAAACTAAATCCATCCCTCCACAATGATATGTCCCCTCTCCCCAACAACATTATCATATTGTGTTCGAGATCTATCATTCCCGTGATCACTATAAATTTCTAAGTCCTTCAATTACATATTTGGAAACATCATCATTCATATCACTTATACTTTGTTGTGTTGTTTCTTGTGTTATGATTTCCTTTAATGGAAATATCTCCCTAGTAGGCACGAGTAACCAAATTCAAGTTCTTATTGAACTCTTATGTTAACATACTTAATCTTCATTTTGACCTATTTGGTTTCAAATTCTTGTGTGGTTGGTTTACTAGTTGACTACTAGCATTCACCAAGTGGTTATTGATGATCATAGTTAGTCTAAAGTGAATGTTGGACTTTGCCTTGAAAACCAAGCCCCAAGAATAAGCAATTATCATGGAACATTTCATAGCCCATACTAGTGGAAGGCCAATTGTGTAGTGGGACTTTAGTCAAACTCAATGATCATCCAGTTAATTGATCAATCAACCCAAAATAGCTAGTGCATGGAGAATTCGAGTTACCTAACTATGGTGGAGATTCCAAGGCAATGTAACATCAATTGTAGACTAGCCTTGAGTGTACAAGTGTTGCATGTAGTCACATGATCAACCTTGGGAATTTCACAATCCATTTTGTAAAAATTCCTAAATATTAGGGGCCGAATTTCTCAAGGAATAGCGCAAGGAAATATGGGCTCAAACAGAGGTAGAGATTTACTAAGTCTGGGTTATAGCTTCTCAGTGAGACGAGAGACTGGTTATTCCCTTGCAGGTTGTGCTCAGTTGAGCAAATAAATTGCAATACATTTCTATTCATCATATTAATGCAAGCAGAGATTGGGTTTTTTAGCATATTTCTTTCCTCGGGAAAAATTTTGTGTGCATGTGTGTTATTTCTTATTGCATGTATGAAATTTTTGTTCTAAATTGTGAATTAACTTTGAGAGAGCAATAGATTAGGTTTGTGTCTTATGATTTTGATTAAAACTTCATAAGTAGTTGCAACTATACACCATAATTTTTACAAGGATGGTGGAGGCAAATTACAGAATATTTGTTATTAGACAATATCCCTCCTTCAAGGTATCTATGACAACTTTTGCGAGAAAAAGACGTTGAGGATAAAATATTGGATTGTGGAAGAATTAGTCACAAAATTCACAAGGGCAGTAATTTCGGTTGCATGTGTGGAGGTAGATGGATTAAATGTAATTGTGTAGGTAGACAAGTCACAGTTACTCCTTTGATATTTGTCGATGATGTGTTACTATTTGGTAGATTGACCTCTTTTGATCGGTCTCTACACTCCTTATGAATAATAATAAATCTCATATATTTTCTTCTTACCCAGATGAAGCATTGGTACTGGAGATTTATCATATTTTTGGTGTTATCTCCACTGCATTGGATGCAAATTTTGAAAATCTTAGATTTATGTTCCAACCTAACTGTTATGGAATTAAGTATTGGAGTTGACTTATAGAGAAAATCCACTGTAAACTTTTATCATGGGCACAGAGGTGGCTCTCCTCAGGAGGCAAGTTGACTCTAGTTTGAGCAGTCCTTCAGAGAATCTCTGTATATTGGCTTCATATTTTCGCTCTACTTAAGAATATTAGTAAATGTATCTTTCTGGCTTCATCTTGGCATGGGACAATGTGTTGTAAAGGATAGAGTGGGCCTAGTTGTTGTTTACTATGTATGGAGGCGATGGATAGCCAGACTCATCTGTTTCTTTGATTCTCCTTAGAAAAATCATTTTGGAATGGTGTATTTAATATGTTGCATTTACAGGCAGATTATAACTACTCTTTTGTGGTTGATTGTATTTGAGACTGGATTATTGAATATAAAACATTTGGACCACTTCCAATATACATTGGGGTTTCGACCCAAAGAATGCATTATTTTCCTGAGCTCCTTTGTTGTGATACATCCACCTCCATCCTTGTCAGAAAAGCTAAAAGCCTCCCTAAACTTAGACATAACCTCCATCCCATATTCCTTTAGTAGATAAAAGCCTTCTCTCATTTTCTAACCATGCCAATCTACCCTCCATCCCATATTCTCTCATGAGCCCTATGTAAACCACCATTTCATTCAAGGATGGGGATTTTGATGCATACTCTAACCATATTTGTTAGATACTTTCCCCCTTTTCTTGCTTATGGTTTCTTTCTTATTCATTCATTTCCAAACACTATACCACTAGTTCTAAGAATCTTGTGGATACTATCACCACAATAAATGTATATTTTATTTTAGAGGAGAGAAGAATTGTATATTTCCCTTTGGGACACTCCAAAAATATTTTGATGCACCTTTGTGACCTTTATAGCTTTATGACTTTAATTCCCATTCCATGTTCATCCATGTGGATGCACTTTATGATGTTCTACAACAACCTAATGTCCTTGTCAACTTCCTCTCATCTTCCTTGTCATGTTTTCAGGACTTGTGTATCCAACAAGAAATTTGGGAGATGAATTCCATCAAGGTAGAAAATCAGGGGGGTTTCAAGTCATTTATTTAAGGTTCCCACTAGCATAGTCCCACCATATGATCCACAAAATCCCTAAATTGGGGTCTACTACTATTTCAATTAATTATTAGATGATCATGGTGGGCCATAATTCCAAGTTAAATATTATGACTCTTCATAGGATATTATTGGAGATACTTGAGGAGACATATTTTTGGCTAAAGGGTTAAGGGAGGATTTTGAATTCAATATCGAACCATCAACCATATCCTCAACATTTGTCCCATCAACCATATCCTCAACATATCGAACCAACAATCAAGAAGACAACTGAAGTGAAGCATGGGCATCCTCTCTCCCTGCGTTGTTCAGGATATATATCAATCTATGAATGCCTCTACACTCCACCAATTGTGCATTAATAAAATTTTGGGTTGCCCCACTATCCTCCAAGATGGATACATGTTGTCCCTGCACTTTGCCTTTGATTGCCAAAATTGCAAAATTGGGATTTTCCATGTCAAAATTTTAATTCAAGATTGACCATGCATTGGAAGGCCATTAACACAATATTAAGACATAAAAAATGAATAATTGACACAATACCAAATACAATACATACATTGAGTTTTATCTCACAAGGTATCTAGATGCTAATTGAGCAAGTTCACACAAAGACAGAAAGGCAATGTCATGATACATTGTTCAATTTGTAATTAAGAGTATTATATTGGATAAGGGAGAAGTAACATTTATTTTCTTTCTCATATACAAAGGCAAAATTATGAAGCAATGTTGTTGTAAAGGGTGTTAGAAAGCTGGCATTATAGGCAAGACCCTCACACCATACTAGATTGTGTTAACCAAAGCATGTTAACCATGTCTAGTGATTTCAGATTTCATCAGCATGTTCAATGAGTGACCATAAATGAGGGTTGTCAGAGTGGCTAATAATCATATTTTATCGTGGATGATTGTCATCGTACATAACATCCATGGTCTAATTCATTTGTTTGGTGCCCAATGTTGTGAATCATTGTATTTCATCATGGTAGCATATATTGCCTTTTTTAAAGCAAAAATATATTGAAAATAAATCAAGTTATGTCTCATGCAAATGTTCAATATTGTTTTGTTGTGAGTGGTTTGCATATTATATGTATCATATATATATATAATCACTTATTTCAAGCCTACCTTAAGAAATAAAGGAAGAGGTGCAAGCCCTTGCCATAAGGACTCCCACCAACTCCTCTTCTCGTAGAAAATTTTCAATCGTTAGCCCATAAATCAAACACATGCCCTTGTTTCTCTAGTTTGGAAACCCTTAGATGTTTCTGACAATGAACTCCTCCCAACCACTACTTTAACCATCTATTGAATTCCTTTGATTCGTATGTGTAAATTATTTTGATTGATTCCTGGAGAGGTGTGAAATCTAATTTTGCATTGACATGATACAAACACCAAATTTAACCCGTGGTAGCCAAAATTTCAGCCTTACAACTCTCTCATCCAATATTAGATACCATGTACTTCTTGTTAAGGGGAGATTGTCTTAATAAGTGTTGTCATAAGTAGTGTGATAGAAGTAACAATGGGAAACTATATCTATATTATATATAATATATATATATAGATATTAATATAATATAAACATTTAACATGTGAGAAGGTAATCCCTAATTTATCTATGTCCATGGTAGTGAAAATCTCTTTGTTATAGTGGTAGCTCAATTATTGTCATACTAGTATGATAGCTCAATTATTTGTCATGTTAGTATGAGTAGTGGTACCTTGTGGTCATTGTATTATGTTTAGTGGATATAGTAATAGATGGTGTCATTTAAAAATTTTAATTTAGACTACATTTAAATCACAATGTGATACTCTATAATTGTACCAAAACTTAGCAGTGAAGACATGACAAGTAACTAGATGTATTCAATTAAATTTGAATTCTTATCATTGTGTCTTTGAATAATATTTATAGTGCTAGCTAAATTGGGTAGTATTGACTTACTTTTACAATTCACATAGATATCATCATAACTAATTGGTTTTGATACCTTGATTATTTGAAAATAAATGCTAGTTAAATTAGGTAGTATTGACTTAGTTTTGCAATACATATAGATAAGAACATAACTCATTGATTTTGATACCTTAATTACTTGAAAATAATAAAAATTATAGTATGTAATTGAATCTATGAATTTACTTGAAAATACCTTAAATAGTCCGTGCATTACGGTACACAAAGTCTTATGCATAGTATTCAGCACTTCATGCCAAGACCTGTCAAATACAGTGAATTTAACTCATCCCTTGCATGTTTATCTGTGGATCGTTCGATCTAAGGCTTGATGATCTCTACACCTCTGCCATGGCTCCGTGGCACGAGCAGGCCATCCCTCCATAGCTGGATGTCTCGGGATTCCTACCCCCATCAATGGTGGAGAGTTCAGATCTTGAATCCGACGGCTATGACCTATTCAGCGATGATACACATTCTTGGTTTCTGGATTATGGTTCATTTGGTTCCTAAGATTTTGGTGCTTGCTCACGCTCTACTCTTCCTTCCTCCATCTAATTCTTAGAATATGGTGGATACTCTGTCACTGAGGACCACACAAGAATTTTTGGGTTGTCTTTTGGAAAGGTAAGCTGCTGAAATCCTTTCAATTAACAACACTGAGCTCATAAATTCCTTTGATTTGTTGCTTTATGTCATTTACAAAATTCTTCTTATTAATTATTACTACCTTCTGAATACAGAAATGGTGGGTATGGGCTCGAGCTTCCCCAACTATCCACCCTTGCGGATTTGGTTCATTCAAGCAGATATCAGTGCGGTTAAGCTTTCCGAGTAAGCTTCGTCTTGAAGTATTTGTGTTTTGGGTTATACGAAGGGTTTGGCATCCAACGAGATCTTGAACTCCGCTTCGATTGTAGTTGTGGGTGTTATCTGCCCGGTTGTATGTTTCTATTCAGAGGGAAAGCATCCTCTTATGCCTCTCGATATCTCCTCAAGCGGACCTACCTTCTAGGTTATGCCACTCTTTATTTTCGGCAGGGGCTACCGGACCTCCAGACTGTTTTGTTTTTCTATTGCTATTCTAGTCGGGGGCCTTGTAATTTTACAAAATTAATGATATGTATTTATATTTTCTTATCAAAGAACATGATATGCGGCTACGGCCATGACGAGTTTTCTTATAAGATTTTGTTGTACTGTTTCTTGGAATACCTTCCTTGGGTCGAGGCCTTGATACCCTCCTGTGTAAGCTATCTTGTTTCCCTATTTTTTGTAATTTGGAAGCTGGTCATATAAGGTTCTATTCGTAGATTTACTATTATTATAAATTCGAGTTTCTTGATGTCATCCTGTTATCACAATATATATACTATGAAAGTTCATTTTCAGAAAATGTGCACAGGTTTGCTTGACTAACATGAATTTGGCATGTTCAGTCTTTTCTTTGACTTTGTGGGTATGTACTATCTTAGAAATATTTAATGAAAGCCTTCGGACTAAATATTTTGTGTACAGATAAGTCACTATATCGTTTTTTGCTTATCACAATGATTTTACTGTTTTCGAAGATTGTTCGCTTCACTGTTCTGTGCGTTTTCACGTTAAAGATGAGGTTAGGGTTTATTATTTATGAGCAGAGCTTCCCGACTCCTCCTATTTTCCACTTTTAGCATGCGACTATCGTATATTATTTCCTCGGGTAAATCTTTGTTAGGATTTTCCGTCCTAACCCTAGTTCTGCTTAAACCTGGTAGTTTACCTCAGGGTTTCCTCCTTTGGAGACAAGGCTGCTGGTTAATCCTACTAGGAGTACTACCAGTTTACCTGAGTATTGATCTACTTTCTGGTTCACCAGCTCTATGGCTTGATTCTTTATGCTATGACATTTTGATTCACACAGATTCTCACAGGAATCCCATCTTTGGGCTAGCGTAAGCACTGTTTGGTTAATTTTGAATTTCCAGGTCAGTCTACTCAACTCCCTACCGGACCGTACTTTGGGTCAATTATTTGCAATAATAATGCTCTCTCTGTTTCTTCCCAATTGTCACTTCAACAATACATAAGTTCTAGTATAATTTTTAGTTATTACAAATCAAACAATAATTATGTTTCTAACAACAGAAAACACCACAGTACATAAGTTCCAGTATAATTTTAGTTATTGTAGATCAAACAATAATTATGTTTCTAACAACAGGAAACGCCTATAATTCTTATTCTAGCCTTCTATATTATTTGCAACTAATATTTTAGAACAGGGTCAATATTTCCTCTTTTCCCTATTATATTATAGTACATTATTGTATTGCATAACGCATGCTTGATTCATAACACATGACTAAATTTCAGGCCAGTAGATTAGTTCCAGGAGAATTTCTACATACCTATACTTTCCAAGAAAGTTAAATAGGCTTCTGGGTTAAGTTTCACCTTCGTTGTCTGCTTCCTTTTTCCACCCAACCATGTGATTCATCCATCAGGACCCCATCTCCCCTCGAGCTTGCTTGCAAGACCACTATCTTCTACAAGTCAATCGCACACTATGCGCATGCTATCTGGTCATCACCAGACTTAGCATTTCTTTACCTTTACTGTCTAACCTTTTAGCACAGTTTTTCCTCCCCTCCCCTCTTTTTCTTGGGAGCATTCCCCAGTTAGGGGAGGTAGTTAGGGTTCTACAGGAAACTGCCTTCTTTCCACTTCTCCCATGAGAAGTTACAAAATCTGTTATTTCCCAAACACTTTCTAATTTCCAGAAAATTAATAATACTACTTTAATAAATAGAAAATAACAATGTTGTTCAGTTTCGTTTTCTTACAGTGGTAAATAAAATATTTACATTTCTTCTGGGGTCATTACACTTGTCTATAGGAAGCCTCGGTTTTCAACGGTCATGTTCCAATGAAGTTTCAATCTCTTTTGAGTATGTCCAAGTGTCTTGTCTAGAGGAAAGCCTCAGTTTTCAACGGTCATGTTCCAATGAAGTTTCAATCTCTTGATAGTGTGCAGAGTACTCGAGTGGACCAGTTATATCTATATAACAGAATCAAACTAAATAGTTGGTTCAAATATAATACATGCTCCCAGATTAAAATCCATGTCCTACTACATATATAACATGAATATGGATATAGAACCATGGAAATTTTGTATATTTCCCAATGCTTGAAAAAAATATTGTGTAAGAGATATATAATATTCCAAAGATGTCAGTTTGCAGGGAAAACATTAAGTTAGTTTGGCTGGATATAAGTTTGCAATAGAATTATAAATGCTAGATTGTTCTTAAACATTCACACTCTTATAACAATAGTCCCTTGAAAAGTTATCTTGATCCATGTAATAATTTTTAATTAACCCACAAGCTTGATCATTTTATCAGGCCATAATTATAAGAAAATACTACTTGAAGAAAGCTGACATATATTAACTTGACATTTGTTAAGAAACAAATTCCTAAAAATGCAAATAAACTAAAAACTTAATTGTCAATTTTGTCTGTATGAGTAGACAGAACATGCAACATTCCTTGATATACTAAATACAACGCTTTGTATCTTCTCTTCATTTGTAATTGCAAAACGAACACTATATTGTCTGGGCTTGACGAACCAAAACAGAGAGTGACCAGAGATTCAAAAAATATCAATCTTTGATGAGCCATCAACTTGAATCTCAAAGAAAAGTTATTTTTCTCCAAACCAAATAATGTAGTACATAGATATCTTCCATCATTCTGGAATTTCTTATTGATAAGCATTGAAATCATTCCACGATATGGACTTTGCTCTTTTGTGATTAGGAATATGGAACCTACGCTCCTTGGGGATGGTTGGAAGCTTTGATGATCTGTTCAATTTGTAATCACAAGAAGGTCTTAGTTTTTTTAGACATCTTGTTAACAGAAACATAAACATCTTGGTTAGTACAATAAGAAACCATACCTTTTGGGAATGAAAGGTCGGTCAAAGAAGGGCATTGGTTGAGCACGCAGAACCAACTCTTTTCTCAACCTCTTGATCTCCTCTTCTTCAGCTAACTGTTGAATTCAGTTGTCAAGTGCATGCCTCACTATGCTAATTTATAGGTTTTAGAAAAACAAGATAACAAAACCACCCAAGAATACATACCTTCTGCAATCTCTCCTATTCTAGCCTTTCTTGTTCTATGGATTTGAGTCTTTCTAAAATATACTTGATTCACCACAGAAGAAGATGATTAAAGGTTGTGTATATTTAAAGGGCATTAAAAATCATAGAGAGAAAAAAATTATGCCTTAAAATGCGTTCAAATTCAACACGGTCAACTTCCCTTATTTTAGTGTGAAGCTTCACATCCAATGGTTTGGTGCTTTCTTTCATAGGGGGCTTTATCAAACACTGTCATTCCAACACAGATGCAAAAGATTCAGATGATGCCCAAAGATCTTTTATTGATACAAATATACAAAATTTGGACTCCAGTAAACATATAACTTTAATTCAACAGTAACCTCTGGCTCATCTGTTGTCCATGGCAACCCTTGTGCAACTGGAATTTGAATTTTTTTGTTATGAAACCGGCTCACAAAAGATAGAAAATATAGAGCAACACCTTAGAATTTAGCTTCTTCGAGGGGGAAACCTCTGTTACATTACATAAATGAGATTTTCTTCGATGATTCAAATGACAAAACCTCCTTTACATATATAGGAGTCTAAGGAGTCACAATATAACCAAGCCGACCTAACAATAATAATATAAAGGCACAAAAATAACAATAGAGAGATTCTATGGGGCACAGTAATAACAATATGGGGACAATAGGGGCACAACAATATTAATAAGGGATACAACTGCAATAGTAATGGGGTAATCACTAGTATTATAGGGACCTAACATGCCCCTCTCCTTCAAAAAAGTGTT
>APFE030104789.1:29814-43771 GCA_000404065.3 Pinus taeda | reverse complement strand
CATTTTTCTTGCTAACCTGAATGCCTTCTCCAATGAATCAGGTTCCCAAAGGCAAACCTCATGTTGGATATTATCCTTTAAAGTCCCTATGAACACATCAATCCTATGCTCTTCTAAAATATCTTTTACCCTTATGTTCCATTTTTGGAAGTCCTCAATGTGATCCATCATTGAACCCTTTTGTTTGAGAGTAAAAAAGGTGTTGCGTTTTGTATCCTCATAATGTGTTGTCAATTCTTCCATAAAAATTGCCCAAGTGACAATTTGTTTACGAGAGCAAAGCCATTGATACCATACAAACTGATTTGGTTCCAAATATAAAGCGGCAATACGTACCTTTTGTGTGTTTTGCACATTATTGAGATCGAAAAATTGCTCCATCTGTAGTATCCATGTTGTGGGATCCTTGCCATCAAACTTCCTCATATTGATTTTTGGAATATGACGGTTCTTAGATCCAACATTAGAGTCTATGAAATCATGATTAACATTTATTTTTTTATCATCGTGAGTTTCCTTTACTACCCTTTCACCATTAGTAAGTATTTCTTGTAGAAAATTTGTCAAATCTGTCTTCAAGTATGCCATGCATGTCTTCAAATCTATCTTCAAATCATCCATCTTAGCTTCCACGTCATTTATCTTAGCTTGTACATCTTTCTTTAAACAATCCATCTTAGATTCTGTTACTTTTTGTGCGAGTGACATTTGTTGCACTTGGTCTTGTAATTTTGATATATCATGTTGTATTTCTTCCTTTTCTTCATAAGTCATGCTAGAGCGTTCAGGATGCTTACTAGGTGTTTTCATTTTCTTTCCTCGAGGCATCAGTTACTGATAATAATGCTATACTATGCCCTTTGAATTCCTTCAAAATAATTTTTCAAACCAAGCTTAAGCAAAAATTTTAAAAGATCTACACACCTTTTTTCACTTTGTAGGAGCTCGATATTGCCTCTGATGTATCTCTATAATTTCAGATCTTCCAGTTCTGAAATTGCGATTTGCGGTAACCCTCTGTGTTCTCTTTCCAATGCCACTAGTATCATTGAATTTAGATTCTCCAAGAAAGAGTTATGCACAATCTCCCAAGATGACCTGATTATATACCTTTTCAAAAGAGCGAACTTGTATAAAGTGCCATGTGTCATAGTTTCGACCTTAGGATCTGAAAAATATATACAAGAAACTATAGTCCATCCTCTTTCTGTAACTTCTTATGAAATTTCAATCTGATGCTCAAAACAAAAGTTATGACTATTTTCCCCAAGTCACCTGTTTGGAATGTAATTCAGGAGTTTGCAAAAAGACTGACTTCCTCAGATCATATCTCCGCAAATATTGTGCGAAAAGCTCTGAAATTTGGACCCGAGGTTTAGCACGATTTCTTCTAAAATTGGTTTTTTTCGTTGTATCTGAAACATTGCAAAAAAAATTTATAGCGCAAATGCCACGATGACATGTTTGGAGCAGCAAAACCCTAGAATTCAAAGCTCTGATACCAAATGTTATGAACCCAGCTCACAAAAGATAGAAAAGATAGATCAACACCTTAGAATTCAGCCTCTTCGAGGGGGAAACCTTCGTTACATTATATAAATGAACAATTCTTCGATGATTTAAATGACAAAACCTCCTTTCTATATATAGGAGTCTAAGGAGTCACAATATAACCAAGCTGATCTAACAATAATAATATAAAGGCACAAAAATAATAATAGAGGGATTCTATGGGGCATAGTAATAACAATATGGGGACAATAGGGGCACAACAATATTAATAAGGGATACAACTACAATAGTAATGGGGTAATCACTAGTATTATAGGGACCTAACATTTTTCCTCCTCATCGAGCATCTCCCGGAGCTTCTTCATGAACTCTCTCTCTTTCATGAGGCCTCTTTGTTGCAAGTTGTTAGAACTCATTACATCATAGAAATTTATTTCAGAAGGAAATTACATCATGCAAGAAGTTACAATCTTGCTCACTTCAGAAGGAAATGTCTTGAAGGATGAAATAGGGATGAAATTTTATCACTTTATTTTTCGTCGTGCAGAACAATTATTTGGAAATACCATCCAAATGGATTGGAGGAAACAAGCTAATGCCAAAAAGAGGAACTATTTAAAGATGTAGTAATAGCATTTGGTAATCATGGATTTGATAAGGAACTTATTTTACAGATTGCAAGTAAATACATGCACTCAAAGAGGTCCAATTTAAGGGCGGAGTTGACAAAAAACTTGATGTATCCACGTCTAGCTTGGATCACAGACCAAGTAACATGGGATGAACTTATGAAAGATGCCAAGTTTAAGAGGAAAGTCCTCAAAAATCCAAACTATACGCCATCTACACAAGGAGGAGCTAAGAGACGCCTACAGATACAAGAAAAGCAACCCAAGCTAGGGTGTCAAAAATTGGATCTCACAAATTAGGCTCTGGTGGATATAATAGTATTCATGGTGGTATGGTAAGTGATATTTCCATCTATTATATTTTCTATTTTAGGAAAAGTAACCATGGTCACGTTGAGTTAATTGTATCTTATTAGTTATTTTACCTTATAGATATGATTATCTTTGTTAATGTAGGTTCACCAGTTTCAAAAGGAAGCTTCAGTGGAAGACCCAAAATATGCTTTATTACATGGTTCCCAAGATCTTCGACAACACATGATAAATCGAGGGGAAAAATTAATTACTAGTTATGGATCTGAGGTTAGTTGTTTATAATATTATATGAATAATGCAATAGATCAATTGGAGGTATAATGTTATTCTAACAATTTAAAGTGTGTTGTGTATAGGAATCAGGTGAAACATCTGGGAGTGAGGATGGGGAGGAGATACAAGAACATGATGATTTGCTTGTTGCACAAAATCAACCAATTGTCATTCCTGAACCTTGGTAGGAAACCATTGTTGAATTTCAGCGAATGGGAGACAGAAATAATGAGGAGGGTGTTCAATGTGATGAGCATTCCACACCCACAATTAATGTAGTGCCTCCCAAAAAGAGGACAAAAAGGATTGATATGTGTTAAATTTTAATAACTTGAACGTGCATCGCTCTAGCTTCTAAGGAGCGCACTAGGTTGTGAGGGTCCAAACATAAACTAATTTTGTGTGCAACAAAACAAATTTTGAAGATACTTTGTTTTTTAGATGAGTACTTACATATTATGGGCATCACTAAGACTGTTGCAGGTCCTAACTTGTATTATTTGTTTGATTATGATCAATTTGATATGCTTATATTTTTGTTGTATGTAGATGACCTGGTCCTAAAATTTAGTTAAAAAAACTCTATCCCATGGTGCAAGAAGAAACTAGAAAGTGAAGTTGACATGAAGGACATACACCTCATGTGTTATTTCTGCTCTTGGAGGTTTGGCTGAGTTGAGGTGAGGTGGTCCTCGAATAGGGGTAAGTAGCAGTTGAGATTCTGAAGAAGTTTCGGATAATGGACAATAAACCTTAGGCTACTTTTATGATACATATTTTGAAGTTATCAGTAGATTAAGATTTAGATTTGGTTGATTCGTTAGCGTACAAAAGTACATAGGTTCCCTAACATTTCTGGTAGAATTTAGCAGTCAAATTGTTGTGTAGATGAGATCCCTTGTCTCCCAAACAAGGGGGACTCAACACCAATTTAGTGTCCAACTTGGCTGCTAATATATGGTTGAGCTGAGGTTGCTGCAAATATGCTCCATGGTCTGAGGTATGTGAGGTACTTAAAGGGTACACTGGCACAGTGCTTTGAGCTGCTGCATGCTTTAGTGGATTTTGACAAGGCTAGAGATGCAGGTGGTAGGAAGAGTGATTCATGGTTTTTTTTTCAGCTTGGGTTCAAATATAATATCTTTGTTACAATGGGATACCCATGTGTGCAAGTTGAAGAAGTCCCTTTCTGGGCTAAAGTAGCCTCCTGTGCTTGGTACTCCTGGATTTATGAGTACTTACAAATTATGGGCATCACTAAGACCGTTGCATTTCCTAAATTTTATTATTTGTTTGATTATGATAAATTTGATATGCTTATATTTGCGTTGTATGTATATTACCTGGTCCTAACAGTTAGTTTAAAAAACTCTATCCCATGGTGAAATAAGAAACTGGCAAGTGAAGTTGACATGAAGGACATTAATCTCATGTGTTATTTCTTGGTCTTGTAGATTTCGCTGAGTTGACGTGAGTTGGTCCTCGAACACAGGTAAGTAAGCAATTAAGATTCTGAAGAAGTTTAGGATAATGGACAATAAACCCTAGGCTACTTTTATGATACATATTTTGAAGTTTTCAGTAGATTTAGATTTAGATTTGGTTGATTCGTCAATGTACAAAAAGTAGATAGGTTCCCTAACATGTATGGTAGACTTTAGCAGTCAAATTGCTATGTGGATGAGATCCCTTGTCTCACAAACAAGGGGGATCAGACACCAATTTAGTGTCCAACTTGGCTGTTAATATATGGTTGAGCTGAGGTTACTGTAAATCTGCTGAAAAATGCATGTGCCATCCTTAGATGTGTTTTTCCTGTCCAATTCAGTTCAAAAATTAGAATGCCATGTGGATTAGACTTAGGTAGGGCACACTATTCCACAGGTGAGGATATCTATTATAAGCATCTGCTGCATGTAGCCTGTGTACACTTCCCTAGAGTAGAATGATGGTTTGATTAGGATGCACTAGTTAAGGTGTCCCAGCTGCTTTTGTTATTCATTTAGTTTACCAGAGTTCTAAAATTAGAATTCCATGTGGATCACGCTTAGCTAGGGCACACTATTCCATAGTTGAGGTGATATATTATAAGCATCTGGTGCATGTAGCCTAGGTACACTTCCCTAGAGTAGAATTAGGGTTTGATTAGGATGCACTAGTTAAGGTGTCCCTGCTATTTTTGTTATCCATTTAGTTTACCAGAGAGTGTGTGCACTGTTTCTCCTTTCCCAAGCTAATAAAGACAAATAGAGGTGATTTTTTGAATGTTGTAAATTGTTTTGTTTTGCTGTCAGTTTTCAGTTAGCATTTGAGATTTCAGATCTAGCACACAGAAGTAGTTTTGAGAGTTCCTTAAGTTTGCAGGTTTGTTTTCCATGTAGTGAAATTTTAACATACTATTCAAGACATCCAAAAATTGTATGCTTCAAGTAAAGTCTGGTCAAGATTTCCTAGCCTTTTGTATGCACTAGGGGCGACTTTAGACAACTTGTCTTCATTTGAATATTTTTGGGAATTGGTTTAAGTATGTAAGAGGACATAGATATTCAGTACTTTCTAGGTCTTTTATTTCTTTCTGGTTGGAAAGCATACTACACATCAACTGGTGCTTTAAACATGTATTTCAAGCAGATTCGTTAAGTATATTTACCGCTTCAGGTATGAGCACATGGGTATTATCTGCGGTATAAGCATAATTTCTTGCATTAAAATTTTTATAAATAAATAAGACATTGTAAGCCTCTCTTGTTTAACATAACTGGTTTTCCTTCTTTATACCATTTCTCTAACCATTCATGAATTCAATTTTAGTGTATGAAGAGGTTTGTGATTTCTACATGGAGATGTTGTTCTGGACATGTACAACTCTGACATGGAAAGGGTAATCTTCTCAGGTAAGAGTAGCGAATATACTTTGTACCATAATGATTTTGTTGTAGGAATAAATTGTTACATTCATTGCAATTCAAATAGGCAGAGGTATTCATTCTATTGATCTATCGTTAAATGGGTTTGTGCTAACAATCTTACCCTTTTTGCTGATAGTCTTTCTTTTGTTTTGTATTTTCAGAGTCCAGATGGGTACATTGTTGCATTGGCTATAGGAGATGAGACTCTTAGGTTTTGGAAAGTCTTTGGAGCTCCTGATACCTTAAAGAGGACAAAGCGTAAATATGCGGTTGGTGCTTTTAACATGTATCTCACGCATATCCGCTAAGCAGATTTTCCTCCTTCAGGAATGAGCACAGGGGTATTATTTGCTCACATTGATTTAGCCAGAACCAACTAACCTTATGGAAATATCCATATATGGTTAAGGTCAGATAGCTTTACAGGTCACACGTCTAGAGTGATGCATCTGGCAGAGGTATTCATTGTATTGATCTAACGCTAAATGGATTTTGTGTTGAAAGTCTTTGTTTTTTTGCTAACAATCTTTCCTTTGTGTTTGTGTTAACACAATGACACCATTTCCTTTGTATTTGGTAAGTCTTTGGAGCTCTTGATACCTTAAAGAGTACCAAGAGAAAAGATGTGGATGGTGCATTAAACATGTATTTCAACTAGATTAGTTAAGAAGATTTACCGCTTCAGGTATGAGCACATGGGTATTATCTGTGATATAAGAATAATTTCTTGCATTCAAAATATTATAAATAAAGAAGACATCGTAAGCCTCTCTTGTTTAACATAACTTTTTTTCCTTTTTATACCATTTCTCTAACCATTCATGAATTCATTTTTAGTGTATCAAGAGGTTTATGATTTGTACATGGAGATGTTGTTCTAGACATGTACAAGTTTGACATGGAAAGGGTAATCTTCTCAAGTAAGAGTAGTGAATATACTCTGTATCATAATGATTTTGTTATAGGAATAAATTGTTACATCCCTTGCAATTCAAATAGGCAGAGGTATTCATTCTATTGATCTATCGCTAAATGAGTTTGTGCTGACAGTCTTAGCCTTTTTGCTAACAATATTTCTTTTGTTTTGTATTTTCAGAGTCCAGATGGGTACACCGTTGCATTGGTTGCAGGAGAAGAGACTCTTAGGTTTTGGCAAGTCTTTGGAGCTCCTGATACCTTAAAGAGGACAAAGTGTAAAGATGCAGTTGGTGCTTTTAACATGTATCTCATGCATATCCGTTAAGTAGATTGTCCTCCTTCAGGAATGAGCACAGGGGTATTATCTACTCACATTGATTTCGCCAGAACCAGCTGACCTTATGGAAATATCCATATATGATTAAGATAAGATAGCTTTACAAGTCACATGTTTAGAGTGCTGCATCTGGCAGAGGTATTCATTATATTGATCTAACACTAAATGGATTTTGTGTTGAAAGTCTTTATTTTTGTGCCCTTTGTTTTTGTGTTGACACAATGACAACATTTCCTTTGTATTTGGTAAGTCTTTGGAACTCTTGATACCTAAAAGAGTACCAAGACTAAAGATGTGGAGGGTGCTTTAAACATGTATTTCAAGCAGATTCGTTAAGCAGATTTTCCGCTTCAGGTATGAGCACATGGGTATTATCTACGGTATAAGAATAATTTCTTGCATTCAAAATATTATAAATAAATAAGACAGTGTAAGCCTCTCTTGTTTAACATAATTGTTTTTCCTTCTATATACCATTTCTCTAAGCATTCATGAATTCATTTTTAGTGTATCAAGAGGTTTGTGATTTGTACACGGAGATGCCTAACATAAGGAAAAGATAATAAACATTGATGAATTTGCCATTCAACCACCCTTTTCTAGGAGTCCAATCACAAAGATAGCTATCACAAGGAAAACACCTTATCGACGTACTCCCAATGTTTAATGTGAAATAGGTGAGCACGAGGTTTACAATGACACTATGAGCACCATTGGTATGTGAATCAATGGGTCCACATAAAAATTGATATATGCATAACCGACTGGTAGGCATGAAATTTTATCACTTTGTTGGATTACATAATGCTAGAATGATCTAGTAGTGCCCCCCTATAACGTGCAAAATGATATGATTACATGAAAAGTTTGGACGATGTCTCACTCAAGTTACTAGTGTCATTGTGTTGTCATAATAGTGACAGGCATCTCCCCACTTATGTGAGATTAAAGTGGACTTTGATATTAAATTAAACCTCTAGTCAATGTCACCCATGTTTGTATAGCCTTATAAGACACTGACAAAACGCCAAAAAGAGAAGAGTGCAGGACATTCCTATATGTTTTTTGTTACAGTGACAGATCCATTACCATAGTGGTCACTCTGTTTGAAAGGAAATGGATGTTTGATTGGCATGTTATTGTTTTCCAATAGGGAGGAGATTATAGTAGTGCATAGCAAAAAAAAAACTGATTTGGTACTTTCAACAAAGAGGCATGTGCCAGTAAAGTAGAGTTGACAGCCTTCAATACGTGTTTGACAACTCTTAACCCTAAAATTTCTAATGTCCATTTTATGTGGATGAAACTTCCCCACAAGTTTAATAATGTCTAACCCTAGCTGTGATCAAACAGTTTTAGCCTCCCTTGCCATGTGCGCGTTGTTTTTGAATTTTTTTATTTTGAAGTGGGTTACCTACTTGCTTGGTACCACACTAGCGACGAACCAATCAAGCTGGCTCAGGACTTTTTCTTTCCAAATTTCCCATTATCAATTCCTCTGTCATCACTTCATTCCTTGACTATTGAATATAAGCTAGAGGCATTCCATGCCCTTCCATCGGCTCACCTTCTGAGGTTTCACATCTCGCAGGCATTGCAAGCCTTTGTATTGTTCAAGCTTCCTCTTGGTTTTTTAATAGAATTTGATCGATTGGTTTTCTTTTTTTTTTTGTGAGTATCAGAACTTGTGAGGTTTGATCAGAAATTGCAAGAAATGGAGAATATCCATTCTGGTGTAAATCTTGTTTCATCAAACGGTCTTTGGAGATTTGTGCGGATAGCTTTCTTCATGATCATAAAAGGCCTCACCTCCAAGCACAAGATGCTCATGGACATGCATCTGATGATGGAGAGAGGCAAAGTCTATGGAAAAAGCTTGAGGAATTTGGTGTTCCACCATTCCAAAGACAGTAGCAACCAGAGTGGCTTTGGGCTTCAAGAATATGAATTCTCCTACAACAATAGCCCTGCCATCTTCAACATGGCCAAGAGAAAACATCACTACTTTCCCACACATATGCTTCACTTTCAATGCATTCATCCACATCAATTTGAAGAAAAGGAAGAGCCTAACACTATTGTTCTTCCCAAGTTGGATCACAACAATGAATACTTCAACAAGGATTGCCTTGATCATAACAAGCTACTTTCTCTTTAGAGGTTGAGCCCTTTGTTGTCTCCAATGTGTCAAAGGATCTCGAACTCGTTCAGTGAAGATAATGACCATCGGGTTGACAGGCATGCTGAGGTATTCATTGCTAAATTCTATGAGCAATTGAAGCTGTCGAACAGGATGTCTTTGCTGCAATACCAGGAGATGCTTGACATAGGCACAAGTTAATTACTTTCTTAATGAAAATCTTCAATACAAGGAATATAGAAGTTTTGTCTAGAAATAGCCCAAACTCAGTGCCACTGACCTGTCTATATGGGGAAATAAATTTTCAAGAGTACCTTGCAAGTCTACAAAAGCATTTCATGAAGAAGGTCCTAGAAGAAGATTGGAAAATATTTATGGCAACACAATAGAATAATGTGCAGTGAAAGATTGAGTTATGGAAGAATTTGATTCATCAATCATCAGTAAATAACAATATGACTATATATGCAGTTTTGTAAGTACTAGTAAGAATTTGGAAAATTTATATATAGAATTTGGAACTTTTATTGTGTTCTTATAGTTTCTTTTGAAAATTGAATCAAATTAATTGGAATATGGCATTTTTTATCAGCATTTTTTTTTTATCCATAATAGAATCAATTCTGTTTTCAAGAATTTTAATGGATTTGTTATTCCGGATTGTCCAATTATTTTTGTTACTAATGGTTTTTTTTTTTTAGCTTTTTTACATGTTCATAATTTGCTGTAGAGAGAACTTTCAAAATGTCTAGTTTACCGCAAGTGCATCAAGCGAAATTATTTTAGATAAATTTATTCTTTGTTTAAATTTGCTAGCTTTGCATGTTGATATTTTGTTCTCAAGTGCCTCGAGTGAATTTTTGTTTACAAATTTCTTCTTCGCTTTTGGCTGCTTATTTAGATAAAGTCCTTCTTTGTTTAGGGCTCCTTATTTTTGGATAAATTCCTCTGTTTTTGGCTGCTTTACATGTTCATATATTGTTACATAGAGATCACTCTGAATTTTTGGTTTAGCACAAGTGAGCCAAGGGACATAAATTTAGATAATTTTTCTCCCCTGGTTTATTCGTTGCCTTCAGCTTACAATCATTCATATTTATAATTTCCCAGAAAAGATAATCATTGGTATTTACAATCATTGATATTAATGGTTTTGGTTGTACGTCATAGATGGCCACATTTTATGGACTGCTTGTGACAAACGAATAAGTAGTTTTTCTTTTTCATTAATCTGTGCTGGATTTACGTACCACTACTTAATTATAACAATGGCTTTGGTTATTCCTTAATTACAATGTTGATTTTGATTATTGTGATACACTCGGTTTGGTTATTCTCTAATTATAACTTTGGTTTTGATTATTGTGATGTGCATCTTATTGCAGGTTTTTATTTTTATTTTTATGATGTACAGCTTAGTGTAAGGAGCTGTTATACTACTTTTTTATATGAGTTTTATAATGTAATAATTATAATTCTTAGATTTATATTTAAAATTAAATTAAATAAATATATAATTATAAAAGCCTCATATGGGAATTGGAAAAATCCCATATGATTGTTGAGTATTAATGTTGATTAAGATTCTGTAAGTTTTAGTCAGAGATTATGTTCACTCTTCTAATAAGAGTTTTCAAATACTTTCCATCCCATTATATAGAAAAATAGGTGATGTACTTTCATTTTAAAAGGGTTTGAAACTTATCTAGTATTTTCACTAGTATTCACTACATTTTTGGACTTTGATTGGGAATAAACAGTGCTACCAACCAAAAATAGAGATGGTATCATCATTAAAATTAATGCTTATATTAAAGAGTATATTGATTTTGTTTTTGATCCATTTTTATATTGAGAGTTTAATAAGTTTGCATATTTTTATTTTTATTTCAATTATTAATTATTATAAAGATGGTAGGGGTTTTTATTATAAAAAAAAATAAAGTGACTCTACTATTGTATTTGCAGATGCTCCAGAGAATCAGGCAAGGCAAGGTAAGTGATAATGAAGAAATACTAAGAGTGCACACATTTCTATTTTAGGGAAGCACTACATTTATTTTATTTTATTTCAGTAAGTAGCTCTCTTGGAAATGGTTGAGCAATGGTATAAAACTTGCCTTACAGGAATTTATTATTTTATTCTTAACAAAAAAAAGGATCGTTGGTTTGGTGTGCCTCCAAGAAATAATTAATTGCCGAGAAAACATCTAGTGATAGAGACTTTTCCGCAACTTCAGCTTGTTATGAAGTTGATCATAATAGTTCATTACCCCAATTAGATTCATTGGATATGAAGCTTCCTCGGGAACTATATCACCATTAATTTGGATACCAATTGCTGCAATTGTTGGGCTGCAACAGGAGATGGAGCCAACTAGAGTTGTGAAAGCCCATAGTGGAGAAGATAATTATGTAGGTCACCAATAGATTGAGAATTGGCCTATATCATGTTTCCAGGACGTGTGTCAATTTTTCATCTTTTGTAAAACCTTCATGAAGACAGAATTTCCAATCAATTGTAAATTCAAATTGATATACATTATTACAATTATTTTTTATCAAAGAAGCCAATTCCAATTATACAAGGGTATTGAAATTGTGGTTTAACAACTGGATATGAATTTAATTTCCACAATTTAATGTGATTGAAGCTTTGAATTTCTATGTTAGAGAGTAAAACCTCTTGTAGGATGGAGAAATCTAGAACATTTCTTTTTTGACTAATACTATGTCTTAAAATGAAGTTCCAATGAGGATCTTGCATGTTCAAATGATGTGAATGCATTTTCAGAAAATATAAGTGTGTTGCCTTATTATTTTCAATGTTGCTTTCTAGAATTGTTTTTTCATTTAGATTTAAAATTACTTTGTTGTTAGGGTTGAAAATAATGGATTTATCTATTTTTTATTTTGTTGGTATCCATAAACAACAAAGATTTAAGGTAATTAAAATTACTATTTGGGAACTTTGAATGTGAAACTACTTTAAAAGAACATTCAAAATGATTTTATTTATTTATTTTTTAATATTTGTTTATATTGTCTCTAGAGAGACAATGGTTTGAATTATGGACATATAGTCTCTATAGAGACAATATGTTTTTAATCTCACCTACTGTCTCTAAAAAGACGAAAATGTAATTGTCTCTAAAGAGACACAAATGAAGTTGTCTCTAGAGACACAAATGAAATTGTCTCTAGAGAGACAAATCAAATTGTCTCTTAATAGACAATAATTCTTGTCTTTACAAAGACAATAATAATTTGTGTTCTATATTGTCTTTATAGAGACAAATTTTTGAGACATTATATTTTGAGACACCCGCTTTAAGACAATATTTAAAATAATACACAAAGTTCTTTTTGTCTTAAATTAAGGCAATTAACTCAAATATCTTCTTAAAACCCCCCACATATAATAGTGACATCAGAGCTTCGCCTACCCCTAACATCAGAGCTTCGCCTACCCCTACATGTAGTAGTGGTAGTGGCATCAGAGCTTCGCCTATGCACGACGTATGTGGCTTGTCATTTCACTTGAACTTCCTGAATAAATAGGTAAAGATATATTGCATCAGGATTAAGATACATTGAATGCTGTGAGAATTCACTGAATTTGATTAATGGGAGAGATCGAACCTCGAACGTCAAACACTGTTCCGTTTAACGGGGAAATAAAGAGATGCTGATGGATCCATGAGAGGTCGGAGTTGGAGCAGCAGCAGCTTGGGTCTCAGATTCAGGGATGGATGTGGAATGCGGGCGTCTGTCTGCAGCGGCATCTATAAAAGCTGGTCGTGTGGGCTCAACAATTCTCTCTGAATTGTTGGTTAACATCGACACAACCTGTGACATTGCCGGTCGTTGCGTCCATGAGCCTTGGGTGCATAGACGTGCTACAGTAATCACTCTTAGCACCTGCTCTCTTGGGTACTGCCCCCCCTCCAACAATGGATCGACAATATCCAAAACTTGATTATGCTCGAACAGATTCCATGCCTGCATTATCATCAAAATAATCAACACAATTTTTATAGTCACAGTTAGACGTGTTTCATATGCCATTCATAGGCTAGGTCTATAATATTAGACACCATTTTACAAGCAAAATTACAACCGTGTTACATATATAGGCTACGTCTCTATGAGACTTCTCTGCATGCAACATTTACAACGTTGCGGTTCATAAAGAAATGTAAGGGATAAGTGCATACGTACTCTATATATACACCATCGGTACATATTCAAAAGTGTATATATTTATAAAAAATTGAGATGAATGCAGATCTAGACCTCAGGAAAGATGAGTAAACATGCAACAAGCCACATTAACATTATCATTTTAGGTTAGTAAAAAGATAAAAGAGAAATAAACTAAAAATAACATTAATAATTCACAGCACATAGACCCTATCCTCTAAATTATTTTAGAAAAACCAACTTTGAAAAATAAATTTAATTTACTAATTTTGTTTCATAAAAAATTAGGACAGAATTTTTATATCTTTATAAAATACATTATATTACTTTCAAAATGACCCGGAACCACCAACTTCCAACTATAAATTGATTCTATTATTAAATCTTCACCCAAATTCTATATTTTTATAAAATGCCTTTTTTTACTTTCAAAATAACCAGGAACCACCAACTTCCAACTATAAATTGATTCTATCATTAAATCTTCACGCAAACTCCTTTAACACCACTTACATTTTAATATTCCATAATAGCTTCTTAGCTTTCAATAAGAAGCGAAAGAAAGCCCAAAATTTCCTATCAAACAGGATATGGTGTAGCATGGTAATTAATGTAAGAGTTGCAAAGAGCAGAGGAAAATAAAGCTTTCATGGACATGCTAGGAAAGAGGTATCTTAATATGACAGATTAGTAGTGTATTTTATATTTTAGTATTTAAGAG
>APFE030104789.1:15678-28518 GCA_000404065.3 Pinus taeda | reverse complement strand
ATTTGAAAGGTTCGGTCTCCATCATACAGTGCTCGCATATTACTAAAAATAAAAATGCATGTTCCTTTTATTTACCAAAAAAAAATCATATTTAGTTTTTTTTATGGATATTTGTATCTTATATTATTTACTGCATCATTAAAACCCACTTTCTGGTCGGACATTGGTGGACTGATGACCTTTTTTCTATGGACTGATGACCTTTTTTCTATGACCTGGCCTCACATTCCACAACAGGAAGGTAATCCTAAAAATTACTACTCTCTGGAATAGGTGGACAGACTCTTTCATTATTGGCTTCCGTGTATGTAACAGGTGGTGGTTTAGATGGGGATGTTGTTGTTGTTGCTACTGCGAGGAATGTTTGTGACATCTTTTTAATGACACATTGCTAATATACAACTAGATGCCCACACATGTTTGGGTTTAATAGGAAAAGAGTAACTGGAACTTTTTTCAGTCTTCAATCTAATTTCTTAAATTCATTTGGACCTGTTAAGTAGCTTCAATGGTTTTAAAGGATGTTTTTTTTCACAGAAGATCGGCATGGCTAATCCACTAGTTTTTATTTGTTTAAATTTCTATTGGTAGGGGGAAGATTTAAGTGATTTGACTTGGGTTCGCATCACAATTCTCTTCTACTAACAAATTTGTCCTAGGCATGATTTCAAATTAAATACGTGGTGCAGCTGCAGGTGTTATATACTTTTCTTTTATATAACAATACTTATTTGGTTTACTCTATTGGGATACCATGGGTCGGCATCGTACATCGGTTTTTGTATTTCTCGTATTTTATATATGATACAGTAGATTTTCTGGATGCTGTTGCAATCCCAAAACATTCTCTTTTGGGATCTACTAATGGATTCGCTAGTTTAAGTGTCCTTACTAACTGAATATCCTTTATTGCTATTTAGGACCATACATGGCGGTTCTTAATAGCTATTTATGATCATAGTTGTGTTGGACCTCACATCTTATTGAACACGCATTATGGATGGACCCTTTCGAATCAGACACGTCGGCACAAGAAGCTTTCATCACGACCACGTTGGAGGCTGAGACTAAGTATCCACAAGGCATGGGATGTGAATGGGTTGGTGGGCTAGCACCGCCGCACTCATGGTGCCTAGAAATGACTCCTATGGGGAGGCCAGGTGGAGAACATGCATCAACCAGTGTACAAGTGCAATATTGAGAGGCTGGTCAATGATGTAGCAAGAAAAAACAACGTTCCATGGATATTTCCACCTCGACTCCTATACTATGTTTTCACGACGATGTGCTTATTAATAGAGTTTCTAGTCTGAGGAAAAGGGCACTGGTGGGTAAATGGTATTTCTCTGATCCAAGTGAGGGAGATATGCAGGACTAGATAGCTTCGAAGTGGAAATCAATGTCGAGGTATATGCCAATGGTGGTGAGACTGATCGGGGGTTGGTACAACTTCCACTTCCTCTGTGAAGAGGATTTGCAGAAAATTAAAAAAATTATGTGGATAAAGGGGCGCAGCTTCTTAGCATTGAATGCATGGTACGTGGGGTTTAATCCCCTGAAGGAGATGCCCAAAAGCAAGCTTATCTAGGTAAAATTACTAGGATTACCTATTGAATTTTGGACTATGCAAGTTTTGACAACTATTGGTAATGTTATTGGTCGATGTGTATACGTTGATCCATAGTGTTTGGGGGCCAAAGATAAGTGAATTGCTTTGATATTGATCGAGAAATATTATTGTGGTAGTTTTTCGGATCATATTGAGATTAAGTAGGAGGACAGAAAATTAAAACAACAACTAGACTTTTGGGGCATTTCTTTCTGGTGTCTTATATGGCACCACACAAGCCACCTTGTGGCACAATGTTCGCGCAGGAGGAGTGGAAAGCACATGTACCACATAAGAAGGAGAGGTGATGAACAAGTCAATTTGGCGACATATTGGACTCCCAGATAGTTGGTTGTGGTAGGACCCCTATTTCGGATATGGCTACACATCACACAGGTATTTCACATATCATTACTACTACTATTGCTGGAAATTCTCCACCATTAATTTGCGTTGAGTCTGGGCCAGGTCTGGTCCAATATTCCTCTTGGACATCATAGGAATCTGGCTCTTTGGAAATGGGGGTGAGTTCCCTGCCACTGCCGGATAACTTTCCCATTATATCTCACCCTAACCCTCTCCATACCTCCACTTTTCCAGCTCATAGTCTACCTTACGCGATACCTTCCACATCCCACATTACCTATATCCCCTCCCCTAAATGTCACCCTACTTCCATCACAGTTTTGCCTTGGATTGACTGACCCATCTCTCCCATTTCACTAGTTACCTCGCCCACCAACTCGGTCGACAATGACTTGGAGTTTCTTTTGCAGCAAAAGACATTGGACTTACACATGCTCACCATCAAAAATCCATTTGGATCCACATCCCCTATCATTAGCCCAACATCGGCCAGAAATATTACAGTTCGATGGAAGAATAGCCGAGACAGTCGACATTTTCAAGGATGACCCTGGAATATCCCTTTTGAATCTTTCGACTCTCATTCTTTAACAGATGTCCCCATTGCGTCCTCATCCTCTCCACAATCCCTTAGAGAAAAGAAGCCCTTAACCAGTCTCCCATGAATTACATCCTATCAATGAACATCCAGGGATTGGGGTCGTCCCTCAAGTATTTGGCCCTAAAAGAGCTTTTCTTTTTGACCCATCCTTTCATTATTCTTCTGCAAGAGACTATGTATTCAACAATCCAGGTGATAAAATATTTTAGGAAAATGTTACCTGACTAGTATATGGCGGCATCTGATGCGGATGACCTATTTGGGGAACTTGTTGCACTATGGGACCACTAATGGGTCCAGATGAAGGTCTATTCATGCTTTGCTAGTATCCTCTTGGTGGGTAATATTAGAGGTTTGCCTGGCCAGATTCACATTTTGAGCATCTATGCCCCATAGAGGGATAGAGGCTTATTCTGGAAGAAGCTGGTGGATACTCAGACATTTGAATTAACCACTCTGATCATGGCAGGGGATATGAATTGTACAACTAGTGTGGATGAGGTATAGGGAGGTAATGGATGAGCAGACCCAGTATTTGCTCAGATAAAAGATATCATTATTGACTATAACTTCATTGATATTTGTCCTTGTAAGTTCGGGCCGACCTGGGACAACGGAGAATGGGCAACAACTATGTCGCCAAAAGACTGGATCAATTTTTTCTCAAGGAACAAATTGTCGAGAGACTTGGTTTTGTCCAATCAGACACTGTTGACAATTTCATATCAAATCACTGGGCCATTACTCTTGTCTGGAACTGCAAGGATGTACGCATCGGAATTCCTTTCAAGTTCAATCGGGTATGGTTGATGGACCCCGAATTTGACAAGCTAGTCCGAGAACATTGGACAAGGAACATATCAAATTCATCTACCCATAAGATTCATATGCTACAAAATCTTTGTGCCCTAAAAAAGGTGGTTAAAAGCTGGGAACGCAAACAAATCACTTACAAAAAATTGAATTGATTGAGATATCAGAGGATTTTTCTTCTCTTCGACCTTAATTGTTAACTCAACAACTATCTAGGGTGTTTTGGGATAAAATACACTCACTGGAACAGAAGAGGAAGTAGATCTTGCAGCATATGGAGGCGATATGTAGCCTTAAGAGTAGCGCTATATGGATACGGGAAGGCAACAAAAACACAAAAAACTTCCATAAATTTTCTAACTATAGAAGGAAAATCAATTATATATGGGAAATTGTCGATGAAGTGGGCAATAAACATATGACACAAAAAGGGATTAGCAGAGAGGAAATTCTACATTTCGAGAGGGCCACAACCGTAGGGAACATGAGAACGCAGAAGACCAATTTGGGGGATAGAGGAGTACCCAAATATGTTTGAGGAAGAAAACAAAAACTTGTGCAAGGAGGTTTCAGAGGAAGAAATTTGGGGGGTACTAAAAACCATGAAGTGTGATAAGAGTCCTGGCTCGAACGGCTGGACGGTTGAATTATTCTCTCATTTCTTCAACATATTCAAGGGAGATCTGGTAAATATGGTGCATGAATCGAGAGATAGAGGTTATATTCATCCACATATCAACTCTACGTACATAGCTCTGATTCCAAAGAAGGACAAATCGGTTTTTTATTATATTATTGGCCCATTTCTTTATGTAATCTTATCTATAAGATTATATCAAAAATGATTACCAACAGGATAAAGGACACACTATCAAAGTACATTTCTATAGAACAATGTGGTTTTTTACAAGACCAGTAGATACATGATGTGGTGGCAATCGCAGAGGAATGCATACATTCTATACATGGAAAAAATTTAAACGCAACCATCATGAAAGTGGACCTTCAGAATGCATATGATTTCCTCGACTGGGGGTATTTGAGGATGATCCTCCATAAAATAGGAATACATCACAGAGGCACAAAATGGATAATGGCGTGTGTCACAAATGTTCGATTTGTTGGTGTGATCAATGGATACCCAACTAGGTTCTTTGGTGCTAGGAGAGGGCTCAGACAGGGGTGCTCCCTCTCACCACTGTTATTCATATTGGCGATGGACACCCTTAGCTTGAAGATAAAAAGGCGGTTGAGAATGAAGAATTCGGGGCACTAAGCTTGGGCAGGGATATCAAAACCTCACACAGCTCCTTTGTGGACGATGTATTGATCATGGGTTTGATTAAGCAAGCTGACTGGTATGTACTATCGGATATCTTTAAAATATTCGAGAGGGCATCAAGGCTCATTATGAATGTACTCAAATCTTCCATTTTATATGGCTCCTGCAACATGGATGGCATTGCATTTATACAAAATCTGTTTGGGATTGAGGCAGTCTCTTTGGAAGGTGATATAAAATATTTGGGATTACACATCGAACCTAGTAGATATCGAAATCAGGACTGGATGTGAAAAATCCTATTCCCAATTCCTTGCTTATAGAACGGGAAGAATAGCACTGGCAAAGCCAACCCAAAGCTAGTATTTAGTGTTCACATGGTTAAAGCCAAAAGGATATCCTTAGAGTATTTAAGAGTGTTATAATTTTTATGAGGTGTAGATCAATTTTGAGCTTATGTCGATTGCTTATTCTCAGAATATTCAGGAATTGGATGGAATTGCATGAACAGAATAGGCGTGATTATGCAAAATCCTATTTCTGATTCATCGCTTAGAGAACGGGAAGAATAGCACTGGCAAAGCCAACCTAAAGCTGGTATTCAATGTTCACAGGGTTAATGCCAAAAGGAGATCCTTAGATTATTTAAGAGTGCTATAATTTTTATGAGGTGTAGATCAACTTTGAGCTTATGTCAATTGTTGATTCTTAGAATATTCAGGAATTGGATGGAATCACATGAACGGAATAGGCGCGATTATGCAAAATCGTATTCCCAATTCCTTGCTTGCAGAAAGGGAAGAATAGCACTGGAAAAGCCAACCCAAAGTCGGTATTCAATGTTCACATGGTTAAAGCCAAAAAGAGATCCTTAGAGAATTTAAGAGTGCTATAATTTGTATGAGGTGTAGATCAACTTTGAGCTTATGTCGATTGCTGATTCTCAGAATATTCGAGAATGGGATGAAATCACATGAACGGAATATGCGTGATTATGCAAAATTCTATTCACGATTCATCATTTGCAGAATGAGAAGAATAGCATTGGCAAAGCGAACCCAAAGCTGGTATTCAGTGTTCACATGGTTAAAGACAAAAGGAGATCTTTAGAGTATTTAAGAGTGCTATAATTTTTATGAGGTGTTGATCAACTTTGAGCTCATGTCGATTGTTGATTCTCAAAATATTCGGGAATTGGATGGAATCGCATGAACAAAATAGGCGTGATTATGAAAAATCCTATTCCTAATTCATCGCTTGCAGAACGAGAATAATAGCACTACAAAGCCAATCCAAAGCCGATATTCAGTGTTCATGTGGTTGAAGCTAAAAGTAGATCCTTAGAGTATTTAAGAATGCTATAATTTTTATGAGATGTAGATCAACTTTGAGCTTATGTCGATTGTTGAATCTTAGAATATTCGGGAATTGGACAGAATCGCATGAACAGAATAGGCGTGATTATGAAAAATCTTATTCCCAATTCATCACTTGTAGAACGAGAAGAATAGCACTGGCAAAGCCAACCCAAAGTCGGTATTCAATGTTCACATGGTTAAATCCAAAAAGAGATCCTTAGAGTATTTAAGAGTGTTGTAATTTTTATGAGGTGTAGATCAACTTTGAGCTCATGTCGATTGTTGATTCTCATAATATTCAGGAATTGGATGACTGCACCCATTTCTGTATGATTCCCGAATATTCGGGGAATCAACAATGCACATAAGAATGCCGATAGATCAATTGGTTTGTGTAGGGTTTATTCTGGTTCAAATTTTATGTGGAGAGATTAAGAATGAGAACTATTTTTGAGTGAATTAAATTATTCTAATTCTGATAATAGCATCCTATATTATTCTTCCATCCAACCTAGATTCAGCTTCATTTGGAGGAAGAATAGAAGAAAATACCAATACTAGCATACGACTATATATATTAAATAATGACTGCTAAATATCTATCAATCAAATATTGTGTCATTGGTAATGTTGAAAAATTGTAATATCAAGCTAGAAATCTAGGTAAGAAAATCTTATTTTATTTTATTTTTTATTATTTCATTTATTTGTTTTGTTAGTTTAAATAGTGTATATAAATGTTTATATCAATCAAATATTATGTATCATAATAGGTAAGAAAATCTGGTTTGAAACTTTTTTATTTTATTTATTTTTTGTTTGTCTGTTTACAGTGCATATAAATATATATATCCATTAAATATTATGTGTCATTTGTAATATTGAGAATTTATGAAATCATAATAAAATCTAGAAAAAAAATTATATATGATTTAAATCTTTTTTATTTGTTTAAATAATATATATATATTTAAAAATATTTTCAAAACATTCATTATATTTATTTTTTTGATAAAAATTTATTGAGGTGTAAATTTTTGAGGTAAAAAGAGATTTGATCCCTTATGCCCTTGTTAAATTCCAATATATATTATATATAACGTGTAAAAATAATATAATGATCTTGGGATTATATATATATATATATATATATATATATTATATATTATAATATATATAATAAAATGTTTAAAAACTAATCATTTTAAAACATTTTGGTTATTTTTTTATTACAAATATTATATAAAAATTAAATATGAGATAAGTAAATGATTTGAAGTTAAAAATAAAAAGTTAATGAAATTATATTTATATATATATATATATATATATATAAAAGTAATAAAAATTATTATATTAAAATTATAAAATATTATTATATTAATCACTTATTTTACAATAAAAATAATAACTATGGTTTATTAATAGATATTTATAAATAAGACCATTTATGGTTATTATAAAAAAAAAATACACTAATTGAGTAATGTTGCGATTAATACTGATTAAGCTTTATTTTAACATTTAAAATAAAAATGTGCACAAAAACAAATCTAAACCAATCAAGAAAATTAACACAATGTTGGATAGATTTTCTTTATTAGAAATTAGAGATTCTGTAGATTTAAAATTTGAATTCCTTTAAAATTTGGCTACACAGAACCTGCCGAGCGAGGACACAAAGAAATAACACAATACAAAGTACACAATAGATTTCTGGTTGCACAACTTTTCCGGCGATAAACGGTTTCAGTGATGAACCCCAACGTCCGTCTATGTAAACGTAGGCGGAGAGGTGGTGGACCCGGGCAGACACGTAAGCAGAATTCGAGAATCGGCCATCGGGATAAGGGTTGCCCTAACAAACTAAACCATATTTTAACAGTAATTTTAAATCATAAAACATTAACAACTTAAATGTGATATGTGGTCATTTTCTGCGTGATTTACTGTCATGTAACAAACTTTAGTTAATTTCAGCGGTCAAATTTAATGACATCAGAGCTTCGCCTGTGCACGACGTATGTGGCTTGTCATTTCATTTCACTTGAACTTCATGAATAAATAGGTAAAGATATATTACATCAGGATTAAGATACATTATATTACTTACAAAATTATAAATGATCAAAATCTGGAACCACCAACTATAAATAGATTTTATCGTTAAATCTTCACCCAAACTCCCTTAACACCACTTACATTTTAATATTCCATAATAGCTTTTTAGCATTCAATAAGAAGAGAAAGAAAGCCTAAAATTTCCTAGCAAAGAGAATATGGTGTAGCATGGCAATTAATGTAAGAGTTGCAAAAAGAAAAGGAAACTAAAGCTTTTCCTTGACATGCTAGGAAAGAGGTATCTTAATATGACAAATTAGTAGTGTATTTATAATTTTATTATTTAAAAAATATTTGTTGGGCATTATTTCCAATGTGTTTTTATATTTCTATAACTAAAGTATTTTAATTCAGAATTATTCAAGTAATCTTAAATTTACTTTAATTATTTTGTAATTTTTAAAAATTATTTAATAAATTAAGATGGATATAAATTAATATACTAATTAAATTAAAACATTAAACGGGTGAAATATTTTATACTTTAATTATTTGTATATTTTTAAATATTTAATAAGTTAAGATAGATATAAATTAATATTCTAATTAAATACAAATATTAAATATTTTATTTTATTATTTTAATTTTTTTAAATATTAATTAGATTAAAACATTAAAATATAAATGGATGTATTAATAAAAGGAGTTGTCTATAATGCGATTTTTTGGAGATTCCGGTGACGGAATCCGGCGGAAGAAATGAGGTTAAATCTTGATTTTTAGCAGTTAAAATGATTTTTTAACTGCATATTTGGATTCTGCGCCTTGAAAAACCCATGGGAGCCATTGATTGTGCAGAAACTAGCTATCAAACTTGGGATTCCAATGAATTGCTGCCGGATTTTGACCGGAAAAATCCACCGAAAATCGAGTTATAGACTACTGCTTAATAAAAACATGTTTCCATTATTTTTATTTTCCAAAATTTTCATATTTAATTGTTTATAGATATTCGTACACATAAGAATATCTTATAATAAAATATTTATATTTATATTTTTTTATTCATTCTAATTATGGATTGGCTTTACTCTGCGGCCATTTCTAATTTTTTTATATTAGTTGTAACCTAACGGATAAATACTGCAGGCCATTTCTGCGGTGATCTTTGCGGCAAATAAAATTCAACGTCTCCAGTGATCGGCGAATTATTATAGTCTTCGGTATGAGCTTCCGTAATTTAAAAAAATAGATTATATATCTCTGCGGCCACTGCTTCGGTGATTTCGGCGGAAAATAAAATTCACGACTCTAGAGTGATCTTTGTGGCCATTTCTTCGGTGATCTCTGCAACATATAGAAGTCTTCGGCGATCTCTACGGCCACTATACGTGCGACTTAGGGCCACTATACTTGCGACTTAGACCCGCACTGAAGCTCGGGTTATTTTGGCTGAATCTCAATCATATAATCGTAAAGGCTCGCATATATTCTGAGGCTTCGATATACATTTTGAGGCAGATCATATAATCGCAGAGGCTCGTCTATATTCTGAGGCTTTGATATATATTCTGAGGCAGATCAAATAATCGCAGAGGCTCGCTTATTCAATATATATATACATTCTAAGGCTCGCATTCATATAATCGTAGAGGCTGAGAATATTCTTAAGCTCGTAGATCATAAGTACATGGTGTACACTCTGAGGCTCGCAGTATTCCATAAAATTGCAACGATATTGCTCCCGATCCAATCAGGTATGTAGGCTGCGGTGGGCACCAGTAATCTTGCAGTGAGATTTGTTGATATCAAGTGCACACATTCTTTATTTCTTTTTCTAATACATATTTTTTATTTTTTTTTCTAATACATATTTGGTCATATATTTTCAAGTATGAATATTTCACCATAACTACCAAAGATTACCAAAGGCAGACTTAGCACACTTACTCTACAAGGCCTTTATGAGTATATAGGGTTTTTAAAGAAACGTAGAGAAGAAAGAGAAGCCAAGCTACACACAGAATTAAAAGCCATGCTGGAAAATAAATTTCCATCTCTTTAAGACACGATCCAAAAACAAATAAAAAATAAAATAGAACTATTGGAGAATAAAATGGAGGCAATAGAGATTAGGTTGCAGGTTATAAAAAAAACAAAACCAAGATACTAACCAAACACCCCAGCAAGGAGATGTTGATACTTTAGAGAGTCTTAAAATGAAAGATATGATTAAAAAACTAGAAGAAAAAGTTAATAGCCGCCTCACCCTAAATAATATGGTACATAAATTAAAGTCAAACCAATTAAATATGAAATGAAAAATTAATAGAATTAGACCACGAGTGTAACAAAAGGGCCTTCAACCTTATAATCTTTGGTTTAAAAGAGAAGTAGATGAGGATACTTTAGCCACAGCCTAGACAGAATTACATATTAGATTACAAATTGAAACAGCGTGTCTCACAAAAGCAACAAGGTTGGGGAAATTAACTGAGAATAAAGGAAGATTAATCCGAAGAAAGGTGAGTTCTATTGATCATAAGTACGACATACTTAATAATACCTCAAGTCTAAAAGGAACGAAATATTCATAAATGAAAATCTCATTCCAGAAGATCAAGCAGAATTAAGAAAGGAAGTTCAAAAGGTAAAAGAAGCTAGAAATGAAGGAAAATGGGGAATAATCAGAAATAGAAAAGCCTTTGTTCGAGATAGAAACCAAAAAGATAGTAATAAATAGCAATTCAACATGCTCCGGATCCTTTCTTTGAACTGTCGGGGCTTTCCATGGAACAAAGGCCCCAAGCTAAGTTGGATCTCAAATGATGTTGATATTATTTTGCTTGTTGAAACTTGGGAGCACAAAGAATCTAAGGTTCCTAACTTAGATGGCTTTATGCTATGGTCTACTTGGAACAAGCGATCCTCCCGTAGAGGCATTGGGGGGATAGCTTGTTACATTAAGAAGAACATCTCTCCCCATGCTAGGATTTATAAAAACGACCCTCACAACCAATATAGTTGGATAGAGATCAGTGACATTAACGATAAAAAGACCTACATAGCGATATGTTATTTTCCCACCATCAATTCTAACTTCTATAAGAAGAAGAATCTAGATAAAAATAGCCCATACAATAGTTTAGAGAATGATATTTCTAGCCTAAGGAATGAAGGTAATATCCTTTTAATAGGTGAATATAATGCTCGAACTTCAAGCAACCAAGTTATTATTCTAAGAAATCATTCCAACCCTAATCCTCTTTGGTTAGACGAAGACCCTACTCTGGCTAGTAGGTACAAAAGGAGCTTTGAAGACCTCAGGGAAAATTTGTTTGGGTCAGAGCTAGTCAAGCTTTGTAGTGCTCAGGATCTCATAATTTGCAACGGTCTAAAAAAGTGGCCCAATTCTAGCAAGATGACCTCCATCCATGGACTTGGTAGTAGCGTGGTAGACTATGTTATTTCCGATCTCCCGTTACACAACGAAATAATAAGTTGACTTATTAAACGACCACGAGCCTGACTCTAATCATAGGCCTTTACTTATAACTCTCAATTTTGTCATGCATAGAGATCCCACTAAAAATAATCCTTATAGCCAAAAGAACTTATTATTTGATAGAATAAAAACGACCTCTTTCTAAATGAATTAAAAACTAATTTGCTTCCTTTATCTAGTATAGACAACATAGAAGACCTCTATCATAATTTTACTAAAACCCTCTCATATTCTATTAACAAGTTCTCAATTGAAGTTTCAAATTATAAAAGAAATAGCAAAACTAATCCATAGTATGACAAAGATTGTAAAAGTGCGAGGAGAGCAATTAAGGAAGTTGTTAATGAATCTCTTAAAATGGACAAGATAAAAATATGCAAAGCCCTAACTAAAAAGAGAAAGAGGCAGTACATTCGTCAAAGACAGGAGAATCTCTTACATCTCTCTAAAGTAGGTCCTAAGAAATTTTGGAGGCAGATTCTGACTAAGAAAACTAAAGATAATAATAAAATTGCTCTTCACAGTTGGAATTCCTATCTTAAAAAACTTTATGAATCTCCAAATGTCATGGATAACTTGGAAACCCTACTGACAACGAAAGAAATTTTCTCTTTAGAAGACATTGAGCTTGGGGTTAATCGCCTGGATAATGGGAAAGCTAAGGACATTGAAGGTTACCAAGCAGAAATCTTAAAAATTGGAGGTCCTGTCCTCATCCCTCACATCCACAAGCTTTTCAATCAAGCAGTCAAGCAAGGGTTCCCTAAACCTTGGATTGAGAGCCTCATTATCCCTATTTTTAAAAGTGAGGATACAAATAACCCCTCTAATTATCGGACAATTATGATCAGCCCTCTCTTAGCCAAGTTATATGGTAGTATTTTGGAAAAGAAGTTAAGCATATGGCTTGAAAATGAAGGTAAGAGGGCTAAAGGCTAAGCAGGTTTTAGAAGGTATCACTCAACCACAGACCACCTCGTTACGCTTAGGATCAATGTGGAGGAATGTCGCAATGATAAATCCAATCTCTTCTGTTGCTTTGTGGACTTTAGAAAGGCTTTCGATACGGTTCCTAGAAACAAGATTTTGAATAGATTAGAAGAGCTAAAGGTTCCTTTCGAGTTGAGAGCTATCGCTATAAGGTTATATGAGAATGTAATTGCCAAGCTAAAGAGCAATGAGGGGTGGTCAAAAGATATTAAGTGTAATATCGGAGTTAAACAAGGTTGCCCCCTCTCCCCTAC
>APFE030104789.1:0-15658 GCA_000404065.3 Pinus taeda | reverse complement strand
GACGATATTGTTCTTTTCGCAAGGTGCCCATCTGATCTTGATAAGCAACTTAGGCTTCTTAAGGATTTCTGCTCTACCATTGGTATGATTGTTAACACTGACAAAACAAAAGTTATGATTATGAAATCCAAGAAGGACACTTACGCTAATTTTATGTATGACAATAATAACTTGGAGGAAGTGTATTCTTACAAGTACCTAGGAATTGATATTCATCACAAGCTCAACTGGAACTATAGCATTGAAGAAAAGATTAATGGGGGGTGGAAAACTTATTTTGGTCTTAAAAATAATTGTAAAACGGAAAACCTCGTAATGTGGGATAAAAATAGGTTCCTCTTTGAAACTTTAGTCACTCCTGTTATCTTATATGGATATGAGGTTTGGGGTTGTAGCATCTCTAGAGAATTCTCGAGAAAGATTGAGAAAATCTAGAAACGTTTTATAACGTATAACCTGGAAATTAAAAGTAATACACCCTATCCTATTCTCTTCATAGAAGTAGGTCTTTCCCCTCTTTCCCCTATCAAGAGCCCAGCTATGATTAGGCTTCTGTTGTACAAGCACAAACTCAATAACATAGGAGATCATAGAATTCCTAAGCTAGCTTTAAATTCCAGCCAAAACCACCTAAGGGTCAAATGGGGGTGGTATAGAGACACGAGGGCCTGGTTAAACTATTGGGAGATCAACGAGAATGATGCATTGCAAAACATTAATAACATTAAAGATATTGTTACTTCTAAGTTCAAAGAAAAAATGTGGTGTGAGAAAGATTTAGTGGCTAAAAGAAAATTAAGTTATATTATAAGAAGGTCATCAACCCCACCCTAGAAGATCAAAAGTATCTCTCTATTTTAACTATAGCTCAAAGAAGAAAATTAATATAGCAAAGATTAGAACGAATTCTCATGAGCTCCATAGTGAAACAGGGCATTGGGTAGTTCCTAAAACACCATGGATGGAAAGGATCTGCCATCTATGCGAGAATAGGAACATCGAGGATGAAAACCACTTCCTCATAGAATGCCCTGCGTACAACCACATTAGATCTCAGTTTCATAATCTTTGTCACAACACTGACCTTCCTAGCCTTTTACAATGTCAAAATTATAGTGAGCTCGGGAGGTTTCTCTCCAAATTTTTTGAGAATAGGAATAAAATCTTAAATCAAACTAAATAGTTTGTTTCTTTAGGTCCGATAGATCTCAACCCACGTTAACCATTATCATCATTATTAAAATTTTAAAATAAAAATTAACATATTATTAAAAATAAAAATAAAAACAGATTTTTTTTTTCAAAACAATCATATTAGCCTTTTTACATCTAGTTACTAAAAGAATCTATTTTTTTATTAAAAAAAAATATATATTTTAGCTTTTTTTGGATATTTGCCCAAATAAAAATATCGTACAAGTTTTGTGAAGGGAAAGTATAGGGAAATTATGAAGAGCATTTTTCCCAAAATGATTCTAAAAGTTAAATTATATAACAATGCTCTATTCACTGAGGATTTGATAGTTATAGAAGCTCAATATATAACAATGTTCTATTATATGATTTGTGGATGTTATAAAATATTGTTATATTGTTAAATTTTGATATAATTTTTATATAGAATTATTTGTATATCTTTATTTAATATATAATTTTAAATTTAGATTATTTTAACAAATTTTAGATATTTTAAATTAAATTTATTATAATAATTTAAATTTAATTTTCAATAAAGAAATTTTAATCGTAAAAATATCCAACATCAATTTATATCAAATGTTTATCTTTATAATAAAAAAAAAAAAATTATATATATTAATGGAAAATTCTTTTTTTATTTACAATTTTAATTTTTTCAATTTAATAAAGAAAAGTTTAATATTACGAATTCGGGGGAGGGATGATTTTTTTCATGTTCATCGTTACTTCTCAGGAGGGACGATTCTATTCATTTTCATCGTTATCTTTGTGTGTCCTTGTTTGCATGTAGGGTACGGATCAAATGGCTCATTGGCGTTGCGTTGTACCAGAACACCTCTTCTTGAACTTTTTCGGTGATAGGAGAAAATGGATCAAGAAAACATGAATTCTGGACTCTCTGCTCTTCTCTTCCATGGTATGCATATAGGTGGCCTTGTATACCTCGATCGGGAAGACAAATCCAACACGTAGGGTATGATAAAGCAATGCGCAATGAGATACTGAATGTATATAGTAAGAGGGTGGTATCATTCTGGCCAATTTCGTCGTCCACTGCAGGGGAATCGCATGAACGAAATAAGCGTGATTATGTAAATTCCTATTCCCGATGCATCCCTTGCGGAATGTGAAGAATAGCACTGGCAAAGCCAACCCAAAGCATGTATTCAGTGTTCACATGGTTAAAGCCAAAAGGAGATCCTTAAAGTATTTAAGGGTCGTGTAATTTTTATGAGGTGCAGATCAACTTTGAGCTTATGTCGATAGCTAATTCTCAGAATATTTGAGAATTGGAGGGAATCAAATGAACGGAATAGTCGCGATTAAGCAAAATCCGGAATAGGCGTGACTATGCAAAATCCTATTCCTGATTCATTGCTTCCAGAACGGAAAGAATAGCACTGCCTAAGCCAACCCAAAGCCGGTATTCAGTGTTCGATCAACTTTGAGCTTATGTTGAATGATGATTTTCAGAATATTCGGGAGAATATTTGGGAATTGGACGACGACACCTATCAGCGATCGAAATAAGTATGCCAATAGATCAATTGGTTTGCGTGGGTGTTCCAATTTTATGGATAGAGATTATCGAAATAAGTATGCCAATAGATCAATTGGTTTGCGTGGGTGTTCCAATTTTATGGATAGAGATTAACGATGAGAATTATTTTTGAGTGAATTAAATTATTGATAATAGCATTTTATTGGTGGACAGATTATTTTTCCATCCAATTCTATTTTTTAGTGAATTAAATTATCTTAATTGTGATAATAATATCATATTGGTATTATTATTTGTGAAACCCTAAAAAGGTCCATTGTAAAACACTAACTTAAATGATATGGGGAAAGGGTTTGCGAAGCGCATGGCCTCCTGCAACAAGAAGATGTGCGACACAGCAGTCGAGCTTTTCAGGAGATGGCTAGAAACCCAGACACACGTTTCAGATCTCGACTTCAAGAAGATCTCGAAGGGTCTCTTCTACTGCTTTTGGCACGCCGACAAGCACGAAGTACAAACCCAACTCTTCGACAAACTCGCTTCTCTGATTCGGACCCTCGACCTCGGCCTCGCTCGGCACTACTTCCAGCGTTTCGGGTCTATTCGGCGCTTGGCTTCGGGGATCTCAGATCCGTTTTCTTTTTCTTGGTTTATGGCCATTTCCACTGCAGGGAAAACTCATGGCTCGATTCAAAGGTTGCAAGGGCAGGAGATCGGACATATTCCGGCACAACTCGGCCTGTTCCCGGCGGATTGGGGCTCCCTTCCACAAAACCCTGGGCGTGCCGATTCAAATCAACCAGATCTAACCTGCGCGGGGTTTCCGAAGTGGGATGGCTCAGATCCGACAAGCAATAAGACAACCCAGGTTGTCAGATCCGTTTTCCAAATCTTTGTAAAGATGCCGAAAGGAAGCACAATTGTGATCTGGACTCATGACAACGACAGGGTTTCAGATCTGAAGACTAAGATCGCCGACCAGACTGACTACCCGGCTGAGGTATATCATCTGTTAAACGAGGGTAGATCGATGCAGGAAGACAGTGCCATGCAAGAATATAACATCAAGCCAGGCTCTACAATCATTCTCAATATGAGACTTCGAGGAGGAGCTGCAAGCGCTGGAACAAGCTCACAAAGCAAAGGGTCCTTTAAGGAAGCAGTAAAGGGCAAATGGAAAAACCACACAGCTGTCCCTGAACCTCCGGGGCAGTACATTGTAGATCAAATGCCGAAGAGCCCATCGATCTCCATCGAAATACCAGAGGTAAATGATATTTATTCAGATCTACAAAAAAATGCAGTTATTTGTAGATTTAACGGCTTTTGGCCTAAAACAGATGCATTGTATCAATGGATCCACTCGATTTGGACAAAAAATTGCCAAATCTACCTATATCCTAAGGGGTTTTTTATAGTAAATTTCGACACAGAAGAAGAAAAGGAAACAGTACTCAACCAAGGGCCATGGTTCTGGGGCAGTGCTGGACTTTTCATTACACCTTGGTTTCCTGAATTTGACGCCAATACCATGGTGGTATCAAGGATGCCAGTATGGGTTAGGATGCATAATCTTCCCTTACACTTCTGGCATTCAAAGGCTCTAATAGCAATTGGGAATACTTTGGGGCGAATGTTAAAGATAGACAAAGAGAGATATATAAAAGGAATCTCTACCTTCGCCAGAATATGTGTCGAGGTAGACCTCAGCCGAGGGCTACCTGAGAGCATTATCCTGAACTTCAATAATACACAGTGGAAACAATCCTTGGACTATGAGAATACAGCTTTCAGATGTAGTGGATGTCAACAAACAGGCCATCTGTATAATGCATGCCCAAGCATTATCAAGAGCAAGCAACAACCAAAGAAGCCAAAAGGATGGCAAAACACAGATGTTGTATACAAGAAGACAGCTTCAGAAAAAAAAAAAAAAAGAACAAAATACAGCAAAGGATAAAGAACAGGAAAATAAGGATAAGGAGATGAACGAGGAAAAGGAACAAGAGCTCCAGTTGGAAATAAATGGTAATAAACGAAGCCACAGTCCTGAGGGATCGGATTCAGACAAGGAGCAACCGATGAATTCAGAGGGAAACCAGCTTGCCATTATTGATTCCACTCCCACCATGGATGGTTGGCGAAAAGTGGAAAAGAAGAAGGGAAGGAAGACATAGGCCAGCTGGGTATTTTTCGGGGCTGCTCTTCACAATATAGACGCAGCTCCTTTTTTCTTTCTTTTAACTGCTTTTTGGGCAGGGCCTTTTTATGAGGGCTGTATGATACAGTTAAAACAGTGATGCTGATGCATATGCAATGTAACTTTTTTATCTCTAATAAAAAGTTCGTTTTTTCTTCAAAAAAACATCATATTGGTGGACAAATTATTCTTCCATCCAACTCCAATCCAGATTTAGCTTCATTTAGAAAAAAATAGAAAAAAAGAACAATACTAACATACAACTATATAAATTAAATAATAATCGATAAATATCTCTCAATCAAATATGGTGCCAAAGTTGAAAATTTGTAATATCACGGTAGAAATCTAGGTAAGAAAATCTTATTTGATTTTTTTTTATTTCATTTATTTGTTTTGTTAGTTGAAATGATGTATATAAATGTTTATATCAATCACATACTATATATCATAATAGAAATCTACTTAAGAAAACGTGAATTGAAATTTTTTATTTTATTTAATTGTTTAAATAGTATATATAAATGTATATATCTATTAAAATTATGTTCATTTGTATATTGAGTTTAGATATCGTTTTGTAATATTAAAAAATATGATATCATAATCAAAATTGAAAAAAATATCTTTGAATAATTTAATTATGTATTCGAGTTAAAATTTTTTCAAATAATTAAATATAAAAGATTCATAATTTTATATTTTTGAGAAAAATAAAAATTTTGGAAACTATTATGAAATAAACAGCCCTATAAACATAAATATGTGAAATTACATTACGATTTCAATTTTTCACGTGAAATTACATTGCGAATTCAAGCTTTCGTGCCAAATTTTTTATTAACTGTATTCACATATTTCATCTTCCAATTACCTGTAACTACATGTGCATACTGGCTTTCTTTCTTCCAATTCCATCCTTTCTAAGATTCTGTTCTTTGTGGGAAGTTAGAGCCTGCATTTGCTGGCAGCTCTTTCGGGATGAAGTAGATAGAGCTAATTTTTAAGTTGATGTAATCTATTAGTAGATGTGGCCACGAGTTTTAAAGTTGATGAAACTGGCTGCAGCTTCCTTTTTATTTTATTTTTTAGTGTCGAATATTATGATATCCAGAGCAAAGAGAATTCATATTTTATTGAAAGGACAAGTTCTTGTTACTTTCGAGGCATGCCTAGCTCTGGTTGTTCTTCACAGCGAGGCCACATTGACCTACGACGTGGATGGAAACTCAGGATGGACTTTTCCCACCAGCAATACCAAGCTCTACAGCCACTAGGTCAACGCCACTATCTTCAGACTCGTTGATAAGCTCCATAAGGCTTAACCTTTTCCTTTCAATCTCGGTGATAAGCTCCATAAGCCTTGAACCTTACCTTTTCTATGTTACTTTTAAACCCCTGGCATCTGGAGACAATTTTGTGATTATTGTTATGGACTGTGGTGGAATATAGTGTTCAAATTCACTTCAAATATGCACGACATTTATGGAGTGAGCAAGAAGGATTACGACAAGTGTAAGTGTGTGACGACTAGCCACCCCAAAAAATATGAGACAGGTTCAGCGAAGAAAATGAAAGACGAGTTCAACCATGTAATTAGTAGATCGCTATCAAGCAAAAAAGAAAATAACAGACTTTTTGAAGAAAGAAAATAAAGTGCAAGAGATATGGGCAGTTCTTAAATTTCAAACTCAAGCAGTAAATCAGGCAAAGCAGAGAAAACTAAAGGGAAATGATGATATTAGAAAAGTTCACACAAAACCATGAAATGGCAATCGATCAACCAGAAGGATTGGTTCCCTAGAATCGTCATCAATTTGTGATAAAGGTAAATTCTCGGTGTGGACACATACAATTCCTCTAGCCACAAACAAACAAACATACAATCTATAGAAAACTTCCTTGAGCTAGAATCAAATAAGCGGGTCAACTCTTAGAACGCTATTCCGCTTGGTGATGATCTTGCTTCCTTGCTCCAGCTACTTTTCGTTTCCTTCCTTCGAATACCTGAAACAAGCAAACAAACAACAACAACAAACGCGATAACATACAAATTGCATTCAGCTTACTTAAAAGGTCAAGGAATATTAAGCCATCAAATGTAAGATAACACTTAATGTAGGAAATCAATCAATAGTTGTATTCATATAAGTTCAAAAAGAGATTACAACCAATGCCTTGACATTGTTGGTCTCCATCGACGTATCCAGGTTCCCACACCTCCGCTAGCATCTCATGGATAGCTCCAACAATGGAAGTTTAAAGACTTCTTCCCTTTAGTCTCAAACCAAACCAGACACACTATTCTCCCTCCACAAACATAAACTAGAAGGCTACAAGCTATGATATCTTGTTGGTTATTCAAGCTCCAAAAATACTAAGACTAAAACTGCATCCAAAAACCAGTTCAGCTTGGGAAAGGAGTGGCTTATATAGCTTTGATGGAGGGGAGATGGTTCCTCTTATCATGGGAGAGGCCTTATCTCTTGGTTTTGTTCCATCCTAATAGGGGAAAGGAACCCAAACTAAATTCCTTGGCTCTATCCATCCCAACCATTTACCGGACTTCTGTTACGAAGCTTTTAGACCTGAAAGCTTCGACTCCATATTTAAAAAACTTACCAAAAGAGGATCGACACAACTGAGATAACACTGAGTAGCACTGATCAGTGCTAGTCCCAGTGTTAAACTATGCAGATTGGCACGAGGGATGAACTGGTCATTAGCGTCGGTCTTGTAAACTGGGGTAAAAGGAAGATTCTTGGGAAATGATGCAAAAGGGAAATGTTCTACTCATGAAGAGAGACATAATGGGAGTTTCTTCATGATGGAAAAACACATGAGGGTCACTGTAGAGGTCCTCCTGGATCATGGGACGGGCAGTAGAGGGACAGTGACAAAATGATGTGTAACTCTCCATAAAATCAAACTCAGAGAAGTAGACCATAGAGCAAATCTAATGTCCAATGTTATTACTGCAAGAAATTTGGGCATTACGAACATGAATGCAGAAAGAAATAGTTAGATCAACAAAGAATCAATGTCCATCTCTCTAACAATGAAGGACAATCCTCTCAAACAATGTTTCTTTCATGCCATCTTTTTGAATACACTCACAACAAGGATCTTTGGTCGCTGGACAATGGTTGCAGGAATCATATGACAGGTAACAAAAATCTTCTTTATTATCTTGATTCTTCCATAACATCATAAATTACTCTTGGAGATCATTCTTATATTAAAGTTGAAGGAAAAGGTATTGTCCCTATTCTTACTAAACAGAATCGACATAAATTCATTATCGATGTTTATCATGTTCCGCATCTGAAGCATAACTAGTGGAACATGGTTGTGATGTAATATTCCAAGGGGACACATGTTATATCTTTGACAAATTGCCCAATAGAAGATTTATAGCAAAGGTTGAAAAATCAAGAATATGATGTTTCCTTTGACTCTTAGAAGTCAAAATCTCTCATAGTCTTTAGTCAACAATGTGTCAAGAATAAATGAGTCTCAGCTATGGAATTCTAGATATGGCCATATACCATTCAAGGCTCTAAGTCAACTTCAAAAATAATCAATCATCATTGGTTTCCCTACTATGAATGAAAAAGGACTGTAATTGTGAAATTTGTGTTCTATCCAAGCATAAAAGAGATATCTTTCCCACATCTTCCTCTATCGAAAAAGAGCCATTAGAACTAGTCCATACCGATATATGTGGCTCAATGCAGACACAGTCCATTGGTGGTAGTCTTTATTTTCTTACATTCGTTGATGATTATAACAGTAAGACATAGGTGTATTTTCTCAAAAATAAATCAGATACATTCTCAAGGTTCAAAGAATTCAAAGTAGAAGCAAAAAAAGCAGAGTGGAAAGCCTTTTAAAGTAATCAGATCCGACAAAAGAGGAGAGTAAAACTCCAATGAGCTCAAAGCTTTTTGTCAATAACAAGGAATCATAATGAAAAACACAACAAGATATACTCCACAGCGAAATGGAGTAGCAGAAAGGAAAAAATAGTCAATCATGAACATGGCAAGATGTATGCTTTGTGAGAAGAAGTTGTCAAATAATTATTGGGCTGAAGCAATTTTGACAACAATGTATGTTCTGAAGAGATCTCTAACAACCAGTGTCTAAGATACAGTCCCTCAAGCAGCATGGGATGGTAGAAAGGTAAATGTAACTCACTTTAGAATTTTTGGATCAGTAGAATTTTCACATGTTCCTCAGTAGCTAAGAAAGAAGCTTGATGATAGAAGTGAAAGATGTATTTTCGTAGGCTACAATGAGGAGTCAAAGGCCTACAGACTTTACAATCCAGTTACCAAGAAGTTTGTTTTAAGCATAAATGTAAAAAAAATTGTAAATAAATCTTGGTTTGATCATGTTGATGAAGCTTTGAATCAATTTTTTTATCCACCACAACCACCAAGATTGCAGGTTGAATAAGAGCCATACCATTCTGAAAATGGTACATCTTCAAGCAGTGAATCCACCAGTGATTCAACATCTTCATAAGACAATCAGAAAGCGAGAGGCATCAGAGAAATATATGAGCAGGAGAATGAGTTTGACTAGCAGAATATGTTTGCATTTCTTTCATCTCAACCAACTCATTTTGAAGAAGCAATTAAAGAAACGCATTGGGTTGATGCAATGAACCAAGAAATTACTACCATAGAGAAGAATCAGACTTGCGAATTAGTTGATCTCCCAAGAGACAAAACCAGAATTTGTGTAAAATGGGTATATAAGACCAAGTTGAATGAAAAAGGGGAGATTGAGAAACATAAGGAAAGGTTGGTTGCTAAAGGATTCTCATAACAGTTTGGTGCTGACTATGGTGAAATTGTTGCTCCAGTAGCAAGGTTAGACATTGTGAGAACCATTTTGTCCATAGCAGGTCAACACAGATGGAAATTATATCAACTTGATGTATAATCTGCCTTTCTAAATGGTATATTGCAGGAAGAAGTTTATCTAGAGCAGCGTCTTGGTTTTGAAGTTCCAGGACAAGAGCATTAGGTATACAGATTGAAGAAAGCTTTGTATGGTTTGAAACAAGCTCCAAGAGCTTGGTACAGTCGCATTGACACCTATCTCATCAAAAGTGGTTTTCGCAAAAGCAATCATGAGCCAATGTTGTATACCAAAATGCATGAAGTTAAAATTCTTACTATATGCCTTTATGTAGATGATCTTCTTTATGATTTTAGAATATTTCAGTTGCAATGCAAGCATAGTTTGATATGACAGATCTAGGAGTCATGTAATACTTTTTACGCATTGAAATTCACCAATCTGTTAATGGAATTTTTGTTGGTCAACAAAAATATACCACTTATATCATCGAAAAGTTCGGAATGACCAATTGCAAACTTGTAGATACACTAACTGCTCAAGGCACTAAATTGAACAAACAAGATGTAGCACCACTAGTTGATCCCACACTATATTAAAGTTTAGTTGGTAGCTTGTTATATCTCACTTCAACTAGACCCGATATTATGTTTGCAGCAAGTTTTGTCTCTAGGTTTATGCAGTCACCTAAGATTTCTCATTGGAAGGTTGCAAAAAGGATCTTAAGGTATACTGCAGGAACAAGAAAATATGGTTTGTTCTATACACATTCAGAAAATTGTTCACTTTTAGGTTGTACAAACAACGATTATGTAGGGAGTTTAGATGTTCACAAAAGCACCTCAGGGTATGCTTTTCATCTTGGAACCAATCAGATTTCATGGGCATCCAAGAAATAGTCAATCATTTCAATATCTTCTGCAGAGGAAGAATATGTAGCAGTAAATTCTCAGCGTGTCAAGCTGTGTGGTTGAGAAGATTATTGAAATATATTTTAAAAATTTAGAAGGAACCAACTCCAATCTATTGTGATAACAGTTCAACAATTTCTTTATCAAAAATTCATGTTTTCCACAAAAAGAGCAAGCACATTGACACCCGTTTTCATTTCATCTGTGAGTTTGTTAATGATGGGGACATAGTATTTTCTTTTTGTAGTTCCAATGATCAACTAGCAGATATTTTCACAAAGCCATTGGGCAAGAATGTATTTGAATTTCAAATAGAACAATTAGGCATTGTAAGTGTCTCTATTTGTAACAATTGAGATTAGGAGGGGATGTTGAGATATTAATGTCATTGTTAGTTAGGTGTCATCACATTTGATTTTGTTGTTGGCTAAGTGTTATAGACACTTCAGTGTTACTCCATAGGTATCGAGTTCTACTTCAATGATTTATTATTGATGTTTTCAATGTAATCTATTTAACCATTTTAAATATTGGAAAAAACAATCTCTACTTCACTTTTCATTTTTCATTCTTTGTGAAAATCTCACATTGACTCTTGCTCTGATTGCTCCACTCTACATTGCTCGCACATAGAGAAAAAACAAATAATACAACATTTTAACATTGATGGGTTCATCTCCACGCAAACACGCTTCACGTTATATGCAACACTTACTTCTTTGTACTTTCTTCCACAAATAGGACGCCACTCTACATTGCTCGCACATAGAGAAAAAACAAATAATACAACATTTTAACATTGATGGGCTCATCTCCACGCAAACACGCTTCACGTTATATGCAACACTTACTTCTTTGTACTTTCTTCCACAAATAGGACGCACACCCACAAGTGCTTTTTTTTTCTTCACGTGCTTAACCTAGGCTATCCACTCCACTCCACTCAACTCTAAGTTCTAATATATTCACTTTGGGCACATTGTTGCTACCGCAACAAATTATTGGCATTTAAATAGGTTAAAAGAGGCTACTTGAAGATGAATACTATGGAGAAAATTATGGGTTCTCTGAAGCCATAAAGCCATAAATTATTGATAATTAAATTTATCTAAACCACTTTAACAAACTAAACCACATTTTAACAGTATTTTTAAATCTTAAAAACAAACTAAGCCGCATTTTAACAGTATTTTTAAATCATAAAACATTAACGACTTAAATGTGATATCTGGTCGTCCAATTATCTGCGTGATTTACTGTCATGTAACAACATTCATTTAATTCCGTCGGTCAAATTTAATGGGAGGGATCGAACCTCGAACGTCCTAGTTTAAAAAGGCGCTTGCTGTGCCTGCATTAAAAGTTAGTTTCAACAGCGAAGTAGCGGATTGTAAAAAGATAAACACCGTTCCGTTTAACGGGGAAGTAAAGAGATGCTGATAGATCCATGAGATGTCGGAGTTGGAGCAGCAGCTTGGGTTTCAGATTCTCCTACGGAAGTGAAATTTGGGCGTCTGTCGGCAGCGGTATTTATAAAAGCTGGTCGTGTGGGCTCAACAATTCTCTCTGAATTGTTGGTTAACATCGACACAACCTCTGACATTGCCGGGCGTCGCCTCGATGAGCCTTGGGTGCATAGAAGTGCTACAGTAATCACTCTTAGCACCTGCTCTCTTGGGTACTGCCCCTCTAACAATGGATCCACAATATCCAAAACTTGATTCTGCTCGAACAATTTCCATGCCTGCATTATCATTAAAATAATCAGCACAAATTTTATAGTCACAGTTACACGTGTTTCATATACCATTCGTAGGCTAGCTCTCTAATATTACATAAACAAAATTACAACCGTGTTGTGTTACATATAGGCTGCGCCTTTATCAGACTTCCCTTCATGCAGCATTTACAACGTTGCGGTTCATAAAGAAACATAAGGGATAAGTGCATACGTACTCTATATATACACCATAAGGGATAAATGCATACGTACGTGTATATATATATATATATATATATATATATATACACGTAATTGAGATGAATGCAGCTTAGACGTTAGGAGTAAAGAAGAGTAAGCATGCTACAAACTACGCACTATCATTCTAGGCTAATAAAAAGATAAAGAGAAATAAACAAATAATAACATAAATGACTCACAGCACATATACACTATCCTCTAAATTATTTTAGAAAAATCAATTTTGAAAAAGGAATTTAATTTACTATTTTTATTTCGTAAGAAAATTATAATAAATTTTTCATATCTTTATAAACTACATCATATCAATTACAAATTTATAAATTATCAAAAACTAAAATCACTAACTATACAATATAAATTTAATTCACTGTTTTATTTCATAAAAAAAAATACGATAAATTTTTCATATCTTTATAAACTACATTATATCACTTACAAAATTATAAATTATCAAAAACTAAAACCACCAACTATAAATTGATTCCATAGCTGAATCTTTAGCCAAACTCCTTTAACACCACTTAACATTTTAATATTTCATAATAGCTTTTTAGCATCAAGTAAGAAAAGCCTAAAATTTCCTAGCAAAGAGGATATGGTGCAGCATAGTAATTAGTGTAAGAGTTGCGAAGAAAAGAGAAAAAAAAAACTTTCCTTCATATGATATGAAAGAAGTATCTTAATATGACAAATTATTGTGTTTTATATTTTAGTATTTAAAAGATAATTGTGGAATATTATTAATTTTAATCGTTTTTTTAATAGATTCTAATTTATATAAGTTTTTCATCTAGAATTATTTAATAAATACTAATTTTTTTTTAACTTATAAATTAAAATGGATTAAATTAATAATAATTAAATTTATATTTTTAATTGTTTTTTTTCTTTTGTTTAATATTTAAATAATTGACTTTAATATATAAATTGATGTTAATTATAAAAAACCGTTTTTTATTATTTTTTATTTAAAAAAACCCAAAATAAATGGAATAAAAAAAAATAAATTTTTTTTATATTTTTTTTTAATTGTTTCATTATTTTTTTCCAGTATTTAATAAATTAAACTTTAAAATATAAATTGATGTATTAATAAAAAGAGAAGTTTTATTATTTTTATTTTGCAGAAAAATATAATATTTATATTTAACTGTTTTTTTCGTTTTTTAATATTTTATAAATAAAACTTTAAAATATAAATTACATGTATTAATAAAAGCGGTTCTATTATTTTTATTTTTTCCCAAAAAACTATTCATTTTTTATAAGATATCTGTACTCACAGAAACTATCTTAATGAACATATTTGTATTTTTAATTTTTTAATTATTCTAATATTTCATATTTAAATTTTTAAAAATATAAATTGGAATTTTTAAAATAAAAAGATGCGTTTTCATTATTTTCCAAAAAATCATATTTAGCTTTTTTAGGGATACTTGCATAAATAAATAAGAATATTGTTAAAAGTTTTTGTAAAGAATAAATATGGAGAAGTATCACTATAGGTTTATCTTAAATACAAATCATATTAGACGTCAAAATGAGTCTAAAGGTTTAATGAAGAGACATCTTTCTCACAAAAATGATTCTAGAAACTAAGTTATATAACAAATGTCCTATTAAACTATAGAGTGTGGATAGTTATAAAAACTAAATTATATAACAAATGTTCTATTACTGTATAATAATTATAAAATATTTTATATTCCTTAAATTTTGTATTTTTTTTTTTTGGAACTCTTTTTAGATTGAATTATTTTTTAATATAAATATTAATATTATAAATAAATATAAATAATTGAATTTGAATTATTAAAAAATTTTAAGAGTTTTGGAAATTTTAATTTAATTATAAATAATTTAAAATTTAGATATAATTTAATTCAATTCAAATATTTTGTAATAGTAAATAAACATAGACAGAAATTATATATTTAAAATTTAATATTTATAATTATATAGTTGTTTTTAATGGAAAATTCTAATCATTACAATTTTTTTATTTACAATTTTATTTTTTCCCATTTAATAAAAAAAACTTGAATGTTACGAACTCGCGGGAGGGGCGATTTTTTCATATTCATCGTTATTTCTGAGGAGGGACGATTCGATTCATTTTCATCGTTATTTTTGTCTTTGCTCCGCGCATTAGACAGAGGTTCAGAGCTCGACTCAGCGCGATTCGATTCATTTTCATCGTTATTTTTGTATGTCTTTGTTTGCATGTAGGTTGTGTACAGATCGAATGGCTCGTTGGCGTTGCGTTGTACGACACACCTCTTCTTGAAATTTTTCGGTGATAGGAGAAAATGGATGAAGAAAACATGAATTCTGACATGTCTCTGCACTTCTCTTCCATGGTATGCATATAGGTATACCTCGATCGGGAAGCCAAATCCATGACGTAGGGTATGATAAATCAATGCGCAATGAGATACTGAATGTATATAGTAAGAGGGTGGTATCATTCCGGCCAATTTCGTCGTCCACTGCAGGGAAATCGCATGATTATGCAAATTCCTATTCCCGATGCATCGCTTGCGGAATGTGAAGAATAGCGCTGGCAAAGCCAACCCAAAGCATGTATTCAGTGTTCACATGGTTAAAGCCAAAAGGAGAGCTCCGGAGTACTTAAGAGCATACCCAAAGCATGTATTCAGTGTTCACATGGTTAAAGCCAAAAGGAGAGCTCCAGAGTACTTAAGAGCATACCCAAAGCATGTATTCAGTGTTCACATGGTTAAAGCCGAAAGGAGAGCTCCAGAGTACTTAAGAGCATTATAATTTTTACGAGGGTAGATCTATTGATTTGTGTGAAGTTTAGTCCGATAAAATTTTATAGGAAAGGTTAAGGATGAGATTTATTTTTGAGAGAATTAAATTATTTTAATTTCATGATAACATCTTATTAGTGGTTAGATTATTTTTTTCTTTCATTCAATATTGGGGTTGGCTCCTCCCTAGATTCAACCTCATTTCAAAAAAAA
>APFE030104783.1:0-14675 GCA_000404065.3 Pinus taeda | reverse complement strand
AAAGTGAGAGAAAGTGTGGAACCAGAGTAATATTGATTTTCAATGTCTTTCTCTCATTTGCAAAGCTTGACATGAAGAGCTAAGGTCTGAGACTTGCTTAGGAGGACAGTATAATTGATGATAGACCCATACTGACTGCAAATAGTCATGGTGACGATATTTTTGTGTAACATATCCTCATAATGTGCTATCATTTCCTCCGTGAAAATTAACCACGTAACAAGTTGTTTACGAGAACAAAGCCCTTCATAGCATAAAAATTGGTCTAGTTCTAAATATGAAGATGCAATACATACCTTTTGTAATAGTGGTACACCATTTTAATCAAACTATTGCTCGATTTGAAGTATCCAATTTACTGGATCCTTGCCATCAAACTTCCTCATCTTGCTTTTTCTTGATTTTAGGAGCTCGATCTTAAAATGACTGTAACTCTGTACTTTCGGATCTTTAAGTTCTGAACTTGTGACCTGTAGTAGCACTCTATATCCTCTTTCCAATGCCACCAGTCTGATCCAAATTAGATTTTCCAAGAAGGAGTTATGCACAATCTCCCAAGATGACCTTATTATAGACCTTTCCAAAAGAGTGAACTTGTATGAAGTGCCACGTGTCACTGTTTCGACCTATGGCACTAAAAATATATATACGAGAAACTACAGTCTGTCCTCTTTCTGTACCTTCTTACAAAATTTCAATTCGATGCTCAAAGAGAAAGTTATGACGATTTTCCCCAGGTCACCTGTTTGGAATGTAATTCAGGAGTCTGCAAAAAGACCAACTTCCTCATATCATAGCTTCGCAAATATATCATGAAAATCTTTGAAATTCAGACTCGAGGTTCAACGCGATTGCATCTCAAATGGGTTTTTTTTAGCTTCTGAAACGTCGAAGGAAAAAGGTTATAGCGAAAATGCCATGATGACCTATTTGGAGCAGCGAAACCCTAGAACCCAAAGCTCTGATACCAAATGTTACAAAACCAGCTCAAGAAAGGATAGAAAAGATAGATCAAAGCCTTAGAATTCAGCCTCTTCGAGGGGACAAATTCCTTTACATTACATAAATGAACAATTCTTCGATGATACAAATGAAAAGACTTCCTTTCGATATATAGGAGTTTAAGGGATCATAACATAATCAGAGCCGACATAACAATAATAGTGTAAGGGCACAATAATAACAATAGTGGGCTTCTATGGGGAACAATAGTAACAATATGGGAACCACATGGGTACATCAATATAATTAGTGGGTTGTACTAATAACAATAAGGGGTTACACTAGTAGTATAGGGTCCTAACATATGGTTTGGCTTCGGTGATACCATCAAGATTTATTTGGAAGGAATTTTTCTAACCCAACATTGGTTGGAAAACATGGGAATTTTTTACTCTGTCTATTGCAATGAGTTTCATTTACCTTCAAGGGATATTTTTATGGAATCCTAAAGTCATCTTGCTTTAACTATTTTCCATGGAGGAACATGTATCCTTTCTAAGTGACATCGTTCATATTTTCAAGGAAAGAACTGACCTGAGTTTTAACTCGATGATTCATCCCATCCCTCCACTTCATACAAAATCCTCTGAATGAATAGTCACGAGGAAAGAATACAGAGTCAACATTATGGAAGTATTATATCCCTTTGCTTAAGTCTCTTTTACCATCCCACCCCCTTCACTCAGGTACATCATAAAATTAGCTCGCAAATGTGCTTATAAAATGGGTGATTAAAATGGAAAGCATGGGAAGTACAAGAAAACTCTCCCAGGGCTATGGATGCTCACTGGCATCAGGGCCATGTTTGTATGTCATTAAGGACAACTTTGTTGGGGAATTGACCAAGCTCGCTGGAAACGAAGTAATGTCTAAGACATTCAGATCGATGTATATATGATTTATAAAAAAAAACTCCCTATACGTACCTTCTTCTATCACTTATATGACGTTATCTTAAATATTAAATATTCCCCAAAATTCAGATTCTTGACTTTATACTTAGTATGCTTTGAGTACTTATATTTTCTAACCTATATTGCTTGATTTATTAATGTGGGACCCATGGGAAATATTTTACTATCTGACGATTTAATAGAATTCCGTATGTGTCGCCATTGTTGTGGTGAAATCACAACCCGCCCCATTTTAATTTATTATATTCATAATACTAATGGGGACCCTTTACATATGATTTGACTAAATCACTTTTAATATCGCCTTTTAATATTTTATTTTAGTTAAGTGTGCGACGTTTTTGTGATATTTTAATTTTCTTTTAGTTTATATTATGATTGCTAAATCATGTTTGAATTTTCTATAGCTTTTTATTAGCTCTTGTTTCATCTCATTTGGATGTGCGATTTGCAAATGACACTTATTTGACGTTCAGTGATTTTCATCGCTTGGGCTAAAAAATATACAAAATGCATATTATTTTATTTTTTGTAAATTAATTAGTTTTAATTGTAAATATTGATTTTTAGTAATTTTAAATTCATTTTTATTTTATTTTACTAACTGTTCTACAAAATCACTGCAGCTGAGATTGTATAATAGCCAAAATAATAATTCATACAATTAAGTTCTCAGATCTCGAAAGTTAATTTAAATTTCAATTCTTAAAACCACGAGATCCAAAAATTCATTAATAGTAGTGGATGTAGTTTACATGATGAGGGAGGTACCACTCCCACGTGGCCTCACCTCACCTCATATCGGTCCTACTCCTATTTTCGAGACCCTTCCAAATCGTAACTTCAGTTCTTTTTATTCCTCGAAACCCTTATTCCTCTGAGTCCTGAAATGTTCATTCCTTGAAATCCTCCTTATCGCTATACTCCTCTTACTCCATCTTGGGTCCCATCCTCCAATACCCCCGAGGTCCTTATCACTCCTCCCTCTTTTGTCACCTCCTTATACCCCAGATATGCATTTTTATAGAATTCTGAAAGTTTTGACAAGTCAACTTTGGGAAGGAATATCTCAAGATTTACTTGACCAAATGGAGCTCAAAATATCTCGTTGGAAAGCTAAGAATGTGGAGAATAAGATGAGAATGATAATTTTAGCATATTTCATCATTTAATGACCCAAAAATTTAGCAGAAGATAAAATGACGAATTTTCAACAACAATTGGTTTTCCTTAATTTGATTTGGGCAAATTTCATTGGATTGAGAAAACTGGTGTCACTAATTCATCCTCTAGCAATACTCAAAGGCTAATCAGATCCATTTGAAGATTTCATAGCATGGAATTTCTTTGGATTTTATTTAGTTTAATTTAGCAATTTCATGAGAGTTTGTTTTTCTGATTTCTAATTTGCAATTTAATTTATTTTTTATTTTGATTGGTTTGTAGTAGGAGATCAGTTGGAGAAGTTCAGATCTCACACATTTTGGAACAATGGAAAGAGACTAGAAAAGAGAAGAATGGGGAATTTGTAGCTCTAATTCAGGATTTAGAAAATTACTCTCAACAGTTCTCCATTGTTGGAGATTTTTGTAATTATTAAATATCAGTTTTGAGAATGACGAAAGGGTTCATCTTCTCTGCAACTAGAGGCTCTTAAAGCACTATTTTATAGGAGACTATAGATGTAGGTGAGGGAAAAATTTTAGATTTGAGGTGTTAGGGGGAAATTAGGTGATTTTTCTTGTTGTGCATTTCCACTTTTATAATGTATTGTGATTTGAATTATGGAGAGACAGAGCATTTTGAGTTCTGAAAAAGAAGATTGTTTTGCACTACTATAAGAAATTTCTTCAAGGAGTGTTGGGTCTTCGTTTTGTCGTACTTTTTATCTATTTCTCTCATGTTGTTGATTGGCTAAATGATTATTTTTTAAGAGTATTTGCTACTTCTTTGTTTTAACAAGATTAAAATAGCATTAATGTGAGTTTAATTAAGGCTTGTATGTTGTAGGATTAAAGTTGGTATTATTATACTTGGGGACATGCCTGCACCAATGCATTCACATGCCTGCACCATTGCACTTACCTGCCTGCACCATGCATTGGGATTCTTGCACTAGTTATAGTTGGCTTCCTACACTATGAAGGATTCTTGAACTACATTCACATTCCTGCACTATGAGTCCAATGATTTTGCATTGCCCCTCTTAATTGCTTCACTAGAACATCTTTCATTTTATTGAAGTTACTTTTATCACGAATTGTATCTTTGGTGATGAAGTGATTTGGGCAATAATATGTCTACGTATTGTTAGTTTGAAATAAGTGACAGTTATGTGGGATGGAAGTCTGGTTGTAGCTGCAAATAATCATGGAACATGCTATGTTTGGAGGTTGATGCGTGGAACATAGACAATGGCGAACTTTGAGCCATTGCATGAGCTTCAAGCACATAATTCATAAATTCTGTTGATGGAGATTTCCTTGCTACTGATTTAGCTCCAAGACCATGTGGGAAAAGTAAGATCAGAGGTTCAATTCTGCGGGCATTGTCGAGCTTGATATTTATATTCAAGGAGCAGCATCTAGCTTTGCTCAATTGTGTCTTATGGGTGTTATACGACTTATTGTGACAATCCGAATTATATGCATCGATAGAAGTTTTAAGGTGAAGCAGCCGGAGCATAATGGAAAAGGGCACAATCCATACGTTTACAAGGGGCCCGACCTCCACTTATTTTTAACAAAGATGTTGAAGCTGTACGGGATGGGCATGTTCACTCTGAGTGAGCGAACTCCTTCCTCAACGTGATCGATGGAGATCATCATCTCATCAACCGACCCTGGAAAATCTAAAGATCTGTCTCGGCTTGGAAGGGACCTGCGCAAAGTTCAACAGAGCAATGCCATCCGCATTAAACGCTTCAATGATCTAAAGTCGGACTCAGAGCTCACAGCGCTCATCCCTCTCTTACAGAACCTCAGTGAAGCGGAGGACGTTTTCCCAATAGTTTTAGCTAAATTCCAACTTGATAATCGCCCTGTCACTAGTGAGAATGATATGGAGATCAGAATTATGGTGATTGCTCTATATTCAATGCTCGATAGTCTGAGTCAATATGAATCTAATGGAAGGAGTTATGCGCCGATGACAAACTGTGAGCAGCTCACGCAAGGAGAAAATCGCTCAGTAAAATCGCACCTTCTAGCAACAGCTCTTCCAGGAAAAGAGGAACGATTCACCAGAATCATTCCCTCTTTCGACACTTAGTTTAAACTAATTCTTAATTCAGTAGATTGTTAAAACTAATAATCTTCCCTCCTGTATTTTAATTGGCTTTTGAAAAGCCCCAATTTGTAAATCAATGGCTATATAAACTACCTGGAGCGATAGTCAGAAATTAATCAATTAATTACAGTAAGGAAGGAAATCAACCCAGCCAGGGATAGTGCACATTAGAGGAAGGCGTAGAAGGGAAGAGGAGCTACCCCAATGTAGCCTCACACAATTCATTAGCTGTGGATTGCTCCTCTGGTCTTGTTGGAGTTGAGGGATGTCTGCATAATGTAAACGCTGTTTCAGTAATTAATTGAAGCAATTTCCCAACATGTTCTGTTTATCTACTTGTTGTGTCTAATGATTTCTATTTTTGTGTTAACCAAGCACTCAAAGAGGGTGCGATCTGGTTGGGTTGGCCACTAGAACAGCTCGACACTGCTCTCATCTTTTAAACTAGATAGCATTTCAATTCTTGTTTGTTTACTGTGTGAATTTGATTTATTACAGTTTCTTTCTGCCTTCAATTAATGTCATTTAATTTACTGCAACATTTTCCCTTTAGCTTTAAACTTCATTGATTTGCTGCATTAAGAAATTATTCCTATTTGTGCTTACGCTTGGGATATTTCTCCAGTTGTTCTTATTGACAAGATTTGCTTATACATTAATGAGTTGCAATTGATTTATACTCCGGAATATGAAAACGATGTGAGTGGGTGTGCTTTTAAGGCATTAGCAGATCCATTTAAAACTCTGCTTACAAAAACCATATATTTTTTGGATGCTACGGAGCCAATAATAATGAAAGTAAATTGTGTCATTTACTTTCCATTAAACTTCTGGAGAGTTTGCAAGATTTATTTTCAGGGCAAGGAAGGCGAGAGATTTACATTAATTTAATTGCTTTCATAAGTTATTTATGCAACATATTTACTTGACGATGCTTTCAAGTTAACCTTACATAGAATTAGTGCAGGTGGAATTAGTGCAAGCATAATGGTTTTGAATTTCTTTTGAATTTATTCCAGCATTTACAGTCTTTTTGTCATTACGCTGGCACTGCTTGATTTCTAGTTCAATTTTCCTTCTATTCACTTGTAATTAGAATTTCCTTTTGCATTTTTAATTGCCTTTTATTTCCCACATGATTTAATTGTGTGGATTGATGTTTTCTTGAATTCCCTTTAGTGTAGGATTTCATTTATTGGTAAGATTAATACACAATATAGACTAGCATTTGTTTTATAGGTTTCCAGGGGCTTTCTCTGACATTTCTAGTGCTGTATCTCGAAGTTCACGAACTATCCAGATTGACAAATTAAATGTTGGTACATTTATAGACCCTATACTGCACCCAACATTTTGGTGCCGTTGTCGGGGAGGCGCTTAGGGGATTAACCTTGGTAACCTGCTGTAGTTTGGTTTTCTCTTTACCTAGTTTTTTTGCAAATTTTATTTACTTTGATTTTGTTTCTTTCCTACATTCTTTTTAAGTTTTTTTTCATTTCTTGGGCGTTGTAAGAACCCCCTCTTTATCTATTCAACCATGTGCTAACAATATATACCAACTAGCTTGTAAAGATAAAGAAATGGTATTTCAAGGATTTTTTTTTAATGAAGAGTTTTGAGGCTAATATGAATCATTCAATGCACCTATTTCACTTATTAGTTTCCAAGAACATTCAAAGAAGGAGTCTTAAAGTAGTACATGGAGAACCTCTTTTAGTTTGGTAAGAAATGGAAAACATTGTTACTTTTGAATTTCCTATCAAAGATCTAGGAGTGGCTCAAATGCATAATATTCCCCCATCTGCACTACCAAAATTTCATGGGTTGGAAAATGAAGTTCCAAATACATTCTTATTTGAGTTTGAAGTACTTTGTAGAGGATATGGTTATTGTACTAATTCTCAAAGGTTGCAAGTGTTTCCTCTTACTCTTAAAGGAGCAGCTCTCCGATGGTTCATGAGCCTTGGTGGGAACTGCATTCAAACATGGGAAGACATGAAGAATGTATTCTTGGAGAAATATCAAGATTATTACCAGGCCGGTGAAGATATTTTTGGAATAAAACAAGGGGAAAATGAAATCTTGGAGGATTATGTGGAGAGATTTAGATACAACCTCCAAAAACCAAACATAAGAATTTGGTAAAAGAGACCTTGAAAACACTCCTACTCAAAGGAATCAAAGACAATTTTTTAGAACCTTTAAATCTAATAGGAGCAGGTGATGTTTCCTGCTTACCATATGATGATGTTTGTAAATTGTGAATTAGTTATTCAAGAGGAATATCCAAGATCGGTAAGAATTCTAGGTAACTTTCTTCTCAATTTTTGGAATCTACTACAAAAATAGGAGCTACAAAATCTTTTCTAAACTTACAATTTGATGATTTGCAGGAAGAACAGAAGCAGTGTAAGGAGGATCATTCAACAAATTATTTCCCATCACTGTCAGGGTTTCAATGGGTATTTAAGGAATCAAGTAAGGAAATAAATCAACTGCCAGGTATAACTCAAAACTCATCATCATTTAATACTTGGAGTAATATTTATTATCCCCAGCAGGTTCCTCAACACATCTACAACCCCACAGTTCCATGATAGACGTATATTCCTCCTTTGATTCAATACCCCACCATATTCCCACAATGACCCTCTCCCTCGAGCCAGATACTCCCACAACCTCAAGCATGGTTTGCAGCCTCCTCTCTAGGGAAATTCCCCATGCTAATTCCATTACCTGAGCCACAACAATTGCAATTCCTGTCCAATCTACCACCATGTTATCCCTCTCTATGGTCCCAACCATTTATGCAACCGAACCCTAATTTCAACAATCAAGTTGCACATTAATTTAAAACACATATTTTTCCTACTCGCTCCCCTATCAAATGTAATGTCATATCTTTTAGAGAGGAGAGAGGAGTGAATCCAGAAACTCCCCCTATTACAAGACATCATTTACCTCGGGAAGAAAATTTAATCCATAAACCATTAAAGAAGAAATCCATGATTGGAACTTGTTCGGAAACTGTTGTTAAAACTCACAAAGAATAAAACCCTAGAGTTTCCCTTAACCATCCTTGTCAATCTAAAGAGAGAAATCTTCAAGTTGTGGAAGACCTATACAAGTTAGAGAACAATGAATATGTGTTTCCTATTGAATCATGGTTCCAAACAATTGTTAGTACACCCTATTCCCTCATCATTCAAAAACCCTCAGTACCATATTAAGTAAGTAAGTTGGTTTCTCATACTTCGATATGCGTTCAAGTGTGCATTTTAAACCTGAGTGTGAGTATATTTAGTATTTTGTTATGCACATGGCTTCATTGGAAGTATGCCTTCACTTAAAGGTGATATTTCTTTCTTTAAAAATAGGGTAGGATAATAGGAGAATAATGAATAAAAATTCATAACAACACTCATGAGCTTGTGATTCCCTAAAAGCAAAACTTTTGAAATTTCTATTATCATGCACTCTCATGGTAAGACTTGTCAGAAGAAATTTACACTTAATACCTCATATTTTAAAGTGACTTTGATTTTTGATCAACATGTCAGTCAAGGATATTGTTTTAAGTTACATGTAATACTTTTTCCTATTCTAACAAACTATCATCCATAAAATCTTTTCAAATTCCTTTTTGAAGGGACCAGTGAAAAACCTCCTATGGTGGACCATGCCTACAAAACTCTAAAAAGCTTTCATAAAGAACCCTGACATGATCAACTCAAGGAATGTTTTTGGTCATTATCTGAGATGTTTTTTAAATAAGTTCTTAGGGTAGCATGACCAATCGGTAAAGGATAGTAATTAAAAACTTTTCACGCCATCCTGCACTCTTAAGGAGTATATTTGCTTCCCCACCTATTAAGTGACCCATCTGAGGTTAATCATAATCAGAGTTTTTTTTTAAAACATAAACGAATTAATTGAGGGATAGGAGGTCTCATTGCGAGCTGATCTACTATGATCATGGGTCCTAAGGAGAATGAAATTACTGCATTGGTCACCAAGCTAGGGTAATGTCTTTTATTTGAAAAACTGGAAGACAAGAGGTCTCATCGCAAGCCGACTTGTTCATTCTTGTTAGTTCTCGTGAATGGCACTGTTGATAGCTGTTTACCAAGGTAGGAACAACAACCTTCAATTAACTTCTAAAAAGAGAAAAAAGTAAAATATTCTTAAATGACTTTGAATCTATATCTAATAGGTGGGACAAAAGCATTTCATAAGGTTAAAAGGTACCCTTGTTGAGGTTATAGATGCCTGCTGGTAGCAGGGCCATGCTTGTGGTATTAAAGTTGACTCTACACTATAATTTACTTGGTTATTTTTTCTTTCCGTGAACTCACTATCAATCTCTTTGAGAATGGCTTTAAAATCCTTCTGTTGCTATACCTTGGAGTTCTATCTTTTTGGAAGGATTTTTATGGGCGTAGGGACCATTAGTGCAGGTAATTCACTGTGCCCAGGTAAAAGGAGCTTCAACTATACATGGATAATGGTAAAATAATTACTGTGGGAAGGTATTTCTATGTCCGCCTTTAACACCATGGATTTTAAATCATGTCACTCATATCTACAATGAGGATTTCAAAGTGTAACTTCTGATTAGGGATACATGCGAGATATCCTTTTGGAAATTTTAAAACTTAGCTATTAATAACACCATCCGTGCAATTTAGTTTTTCATGACAACTTTCATTTTAGGTTTTCTTGAAATTAGTTTAAGCAAATAAAGAGTCAAGCAGACACTCTGTTTTAAAGCAAGCTTTATATAGCACAGGAAAGGTGATCACGAAAAATTGTAGGAACATCATTTTGAAACACCTACAAATATTCTAATTTTGTTTTTTGCGAGGAAGTAACCACACCAGATTTCCTTGCATGAGGACATGCAAGATAGTCAACATGGGGGGATGTTGGGTCTCCATTTTGTCCTATTTTTTAATCTATTTCTCTCATGCTATCAATTGGCTAAATGATTATTTTTGAATAGTATTTGCTACTTCTTTGTTTTAACAGGATTAAAATAGCATTAATGTGAGTTTAATTAAGGTTTGTATGTTGGAGGATTAAAGTTGGTTTTATTATACCTTGGGATATGCCTGCACCAGTGCATTCACATCCCTGCACTATTGCACTTACCTGCCTGCACCAAGCATTGGGATTCTTGCACTAGTTACAATGGGCTTCCTGCACTATGAAGGATTCCTTAACTAAATTCACATTCCTGCATTATGAGTCCAATGATTCTACATGGCTACTCTTAATTACTTCACCAAAACATCCTTCATTTTATTGAAGTTTCTTTTATCACGAATTTTATCTTCAGTGATGAAGTGATTTGGGCAGTAATATGTCTACGTATTGTTAGTTTGAAACAAGTGATAGTTATGTGGGATGGAAGTCTGGTTGTAGCTGCAAATAATCATGGAACATGCTATGTTGGAGGTTGATGCATGGAACATAGACAATGACAAACTTCGCGCCATTGCATGAGCTTCAAGCACATAATTCATACATTTTGTTGATGGAGCTTTCCTTGTTACTGATTCATCTCCAAGACCATGTGGGAAAAGTAAGATCAGAGGTTCAATTCTACGGGCATTGTCAAGCCTGAGATTTATATTCAAGGAGAAACATCTGGCTCTGCTCAACTGCGCCTTATGGGTGTAATACGACTTATTGGGACAATCCGCATTATATGCATCGATATAATTTTTAAGGTGAAGCAGTCGGAGCATAATGGAAAAGGGTGCAAGTCATACGTTTACAAGGGGCCCGACCTCCACTTATTTTTAACAAAGATGTTGAAGCTTTATGGGATGGGCATGTTCGCTCTGAGTGAGCGAACTCCTTGCTGGACATGATTGATAGAGATCATTAGCTCATTAACCGACCCTGGAAAATCTAAAGATCTATCTCAGCTCGGAAGGGATCTGTGCGAAGTTCAACAGAGCAATTCCATCCGCATCAAACGCTTCAATGATTTGAAGTTAGACTGAGAGCTCACAGCGATCATCCTTCTCTTACAGAACCTCAGTGAAGCAGAGGTAGTCTTCCCAGTGCTTTCGACTAAATTCCACCTTGATAATTGCCCTGTCACTAGTGTGAATGATATGGAGATCGAAATTATGGTGATCGCTCTAGATTCGATGCTCGATAGTTTGAGTCAATACGAATCTAGTCGAAGGAGTTATGTGCTAATGACAACCTGTGAGTAGCTCACATAAGGAGAAAATCACCCAGTCAAATTGCACCTTCCAGCAATAGCTATTCCAGGCAAAGAGGAATGATTCACCAGAATCGTTCCCTCTTTCGACACTTAATTCAAACTAATTCTTAATTCGAAAGATTGTTAAAACTAATAATATTCCCTCGTGTATTTTAATTGGCTGTTGAAAATCCCCAATTTGTAAATCGATGCCTATATAAACTGCTTGGAGCGATAGTCAGAAATTAATCAATTAATTATAGTAAGGAAGGAAATCGACCCAACCAAGGATAGCGCACATCAGAAGAAGGCGCAGAAGGGAAGAGGAGTTATCCCAATGTAGCCTCACGCAATTCATCAGCTGTGGATCTCTCCTCTGGTCTTGCTGGAGTTGAGGGATGTTTGCATAATGTAAACGTTGTTTCAATAATTAATTGAAGCAATTTCCCAATATGTTCCATTTATCTACTTGTTGTGTCTAATGATTTATATTTTTGTGTGAACCAAGCACTCAAAGAGGGTGAGAGCTAGCTGGGTTGGCCACTAGACTAGCTCGACACTTCTCTCATCTTTTAAACTAGATAGCATTTCAATTCTTGTTTTTTTGCTGTGTGAATTTGATTTATTTATAGCTTCTTTCTGCCTTAAATTAATGTCATTTAATTTGCTGCAACTTTTTCCCTCCAGCTTTTAACTTCATTGATTTGTTGCATTAAGAAATTATTCCTATTTGTCCTTACGCTTGGGATATTTCTCTAGTTGTTCTTATTGACAAGATTTGCTTATGCGTTAATAAGTTGCAATTGATTTATACTCTGGAATATGAAAACGATGTGAGTGGGTGTGGTATTGAGGCATTGATAGATCCATTTAAAACTTTGCTTACAAAAACCATATATTATTTGGATGCCGTGGAGGCAATATTAATGAAAGTAAATTGTGTCATTTACTTTCCATTAAACTTCTGGAGAGTTTGCAAGATTTATTTTCAGGGTAGGCAAGGCGAGAGATTTACATTAATTTAATTACTTTCATAAGTTATTTGTGCAAAATATTTACTTGACGATGCTTTCAAGTTAACCTTACATAGAATTATTGCAGGTAGAATTAGTGCAAGCATAATGGTTTTGAATTTATTCCAGCAATTACAGCCTTTTTGTTATTATGCCGACACTACTTGATTTCTAGTTCAGTTTTCCTTCTGTTCGCTTGTAATTAGAATTTCCTTTCACCTTGTTAATTTCCTTTTATTTCCTGCATGATTTATTGTGTGGATTGATGTTTTCTTGAATTCCCTTTAGTGCATGATTTCATTTATTGATGAGATTAATATGCAAGATAGACTAGCATTTGTTTTACAGGTTTCCAGGGGCTTTCTCTGCCATTTCCAGTGCTGCATCTCGAAGTTCATGAACTATCCGGATTGACAAATTAAATGTTGGTACATTTATAGACCCTATACTGAACCCAACAAGGAGCTAAAGCTATTTATGGACTGCAAAATTGTAATGAGGTTCTGGTATGAGTTTAGTAAATTTTCATTCTAATGCACTATGGTTTGGATTGTAAGTTGATCTATTATTGCCATAATATCTCTAATTGATTTTAATTTCTGTTCTAAATAATGTATTTCATTTTGATATTGAGCACTATTGTTGTATCAATTTGTTTTATGATATTGAATTTCTTTATGATCTATCTCTGAGGAACAAAATTGAATTAGAATTAATATGAATTCATTGGAATAGGAATGTACTAGGCAATAATTATTTATTGTTTAAATACATTCATGTTTTGTCTTCTCTTTCATTAATTAAATGAACTACTTATTTAATTAATGAAAATCATAGAAAGGATTCAATTATATAAGCAATCCTTTTCCCCTAGTTAGTTAGTTTATGTGCTCTCGAATTGAGAGATGGCTATCCTTTTTCGATTCGAGATAGGATTAGCTTCTTTGCTTGCATTCTAGAGTAGATCTACATCTAGATTTAAGTCTACATCCTAGACTTCCCCTTACGCAGGGGAAAACCTTAGTGTGTCTTGGTTGAGCCTGTAGAAATTTTGAATAATTTAACACATATTCAATGGAGATTATCCTAATCATGTACTATTGCGGAAAACATACACAATACATAAGCTCCTCTACATTGATCATCAATATAGCAGCATCAATAACAATAAAACATCAAGAGCATTCACACATTAACACAGTATGTATCCCGGGGAAAGCAACTCGCTAAAAACCCCAACTATTTGTATATTAATGATTGAGTCATGTAACATTACACAACATAATACTTCTCACAAGTATCTCCACCTCTGTTACACAGAATACAGCTCAGATCTAAATCAATCACAGGTTCAAATCTCTTCCGCTGCCATGCCTGCCTCCTCTGCTCAATACCTGCATGAGAATTGATGATAATTCCAAGGCAACCATGTATTTACTTGGCTAAATAACGTGAGCACAAGCTACAATGTGGGAAAACCCATTGGCATACTCAATCCCTTGACTTGTGCAAAATCTGATGCACAACTATAGTCACAACTGATAGCAATCTGATTCTCTAATACCTGTCCCTGCTGAACTGAACATGCACTGACATGCAACTGAGTTAACTGATGTATTCATTAGTTGTATTATGAGTTAATAACTTGTGAATTAATTAATAACTAATTCACCCAACTCATCTCTAGTCTATTTGCCAGTTAGACAAAATACAACCAGTTTAACAAAGCTAAACTGAACACAACTCCATCAACTGCACCTCCAGTCCACTAAACTCAACTCACTTGAGTTCTAACTGAAGTCCTGCATGCAAATATTAGTCATCCCATATGTAACCACGTATTTCCTTCTGGGATCTGCATGTACCACATCCGTAGCTCATCCTGAAGTGCTCCAAGAGAATAAGACAAAGTTTATAGTCTAAATATTATTATGAGCTAATAATATTTGACTGTTCTATATTTAGACTGAGCAGTCACTCCGCTGTGGTGTCACTCCACTGTGGTCTAAAAATAGAAGTCCATCTATTTTTTCCAACTTGATCAATAATCCATAAACAGCAACCTGCAATCCATAGACATGATCCATATGTATAAAAATAGACATAGTCTAAAAATAGACTTGCGCTAAAAATAGCCTGTGGGCCCACTTAGTGAAGGCGACTCTTTTCACTAAGCTCCATCATCTTGTTGCAATCTCAACACTCCCTCTCGAAAAGATATGGATTATCAGCAACCCC
>APFE030104774.1:31695-48348 GCA_000404065.3 Pinus taeda | reverse complement strand
TGCTTCTCTACCTATCTAAGAATCTGCCAAGATTAAACTGTTTGGACAGATTTACAATCTCTATATTCTAAAACAGGAAATTTAAACCTAGGGAGACCAAGATTAAACTGTTTGGACCTCCCTTTAACTAAAAAATAGCGATACCGGGATAACGTTACAAAATTTTGAAGGCAATTGGATGAACTTGAAGTAGCCTTCTTCACTAGGAGAATGTTAAACAAATATGGAGCATTGCAGCAAGCAAAGTACGACATATTTGGCTTGTAAAATGCCAATCATGAAAAATGAACAACCTACTGCAGCAGGAAGCTAACAGGGACCATGGGAACATGAGTAAATGATGGTCACTCATGACGAAAATCGACATATGGTACGACAAGTATTAAGAGGAGGTGGACCTCAAAGTACAAATGTCTCTTTATGATGAGATTCGATTTTGAGAGGCGGCGAAGTGACGCTTCTTGGAAAAATGGTTTCCTGGTGAAGTGTCAAATCATCAAAAACTGAGGAAGAACCATTATAGAACTTGGTGAGAGCTTTCCAATAGTCCTGATGATTCATCAAACTAAGCTATGGTCTAGTCACAATGGGAAACACAAAAGTTGTGGATTTTTCTATGAAAGGGCATTTTCCCTCCAATTTGGATTCATTTGCAAAGTGAGTTTTGATAAATGTGGAGAGAAGGAAAATGCCCTAAATCTTGTGGATATTATAGTGGACAAACCGACCATCGAAATCATGATCTGCGACTTTCAGGTAGGTGGCCTTACTCATCTCTTCAATTTCATTGGTTTATTTCCTAATTTTTGGCACCTGGAAGCTCCCTAGAGGATCTCTTCCCTTACTCGCAGTCGTATCGCTCTTTATGGGTCCAGAAATAAGATCTAGCTCACTGGACACAGCTGGAAACTTGGGAGCTCGCACTTTTTGGGCTGAAAACTATGATTTGTGGCTGGAAGAAGGGTTGGTCTGCTAGCCTCATGGGGGTTGTAGGTTGATAAGTGTAGCATGTTGTTTTCTTTTCTAGACTTAGAAGACATGTGGTGTTTTGCAAATATGGCAGAGCTAAAAGTCAACTAGCGTGAACAAGACTTGGATATGACTCTCGCATACATTTTCCTGAACATGACATTCCGCTGCACCCAAATTTGCTCTTGAAATATCTTTACAAATATGACTAAACTCTGACTATTGATGAGAGTCAAGATCAGAAAGAAAATTCTGAACATAAACAAGCTCATAACAACAATGCTTCTACTGAAATTCATCTCGCTATAACTTCGACTCTAGCTCCAAGAATTCAATTTTGCTTTTAGCATTTTTGCAAACATGCTTGGATGTCAGAGAGTGTGTCCTTGTTAACTTGGACACTGTTTTTTTATCTGAATATGTCTACTTCTATATTAGTACAAAAATATAGTACATCGAGGTCATGGCCTCTTGAAAGCGAGCCTGGAGGACCGGCATGATTACAAGCATAACTTATCAGGGTTCAGTGATAAACCAGCTAAGTGTTGCACTGGAGAACTGCAAAGAGCCTGACCATGACTTGAGAAAAAAAATCAAAAAGAAACCCCAATGATTTACATGGAACTGTGATTTGAACAAGGGCCTTGTTACAACAGTTACTGGAAGAACTAGATCATAACTAATAAGCCAAGAGACACTATTTGAAACATAAGTCTGAATACTAACTTCAAAAGTAGCAGAGTCTGCAGACAAGGCTAGATACTGAGGGCTGGCGAGGTGCCTCCTTCGTGATGGAGACTGGCTGTTGGGACGGAAGTGCTTATCATGACTGTAAGGCAGGTGATGAGGAAAAAACCTTGAGCACACAAAATTTCCAGAAAACCAAAGAGCACCGACCTGTTTAATCACCATGGGAGGGATCCGGCTGTTCTTTGACTATGCAACAACCAAATTGGTAGTCTTCTTTATCCTCAGAGGGGTGGCCCTCTCTGTAAGTTGAGATGCTCGATCCTGCCTGATCTTTCGGGATTTGGGAAGCCATGCTTTTACCTAAGCCTAAGCTTTGATTGGCTCATAGTTCATCTGGATTGTGCCAAGTCTATCGTCAGTCGTCTTTTCCGTCATCGCCCCAAGGGAGCCAACAGCTTGACCATTGATTTCCTTGAGCTCAATGGTAACAAAGGCCATGAAGGTGAGATTGTCGTGACTGTAGGGAAACTGAAACTGAACAGAGTTAGAGTTGAGGGAGCACCCTGCTACATTGTGCAGACCTCTGCCTTTGCCCCGTCCACTTCTTATAGCTGGATAACAATCCATACTAAAATCCAAACAGAAAGTCGAAGAATCCGTTGTAGAGGAGGATACCTAGCGGCCTGATCACCCCCTGGAGCTTCCCCTCCTACTGCTCATCCTCTGACGAAGCTTCGGCATATCCAACAGACCAGGTTGATCCGGGCAGCTTGAGAGACTAAGGAGCCAGGAAAGGTTAAGCACAGGCTTAGCCTTAGAATCCAGAAGGTCGAGATGAAGAGCGGAGACTAAGAGGCTGGCTAGATTGCAGATGAGGCAGGCAGGGATCTGAAGGCGCATCCAACAATTCGCCCAATGAGCCAGGACCCAGAGAATCCTGGGAATGGTTTGAGGACAAACCTCCATTGCAGCAAAGGGGAGAATTGAGTGCAGAGAGGAAATGCGAATGCCACCGGTGGAGGGCGTCATGTTAAGGTGATCAACTAGAGGAGAAGGAGAGTCGGGTTGCATTAATGCGGCATAACGCTTGTACGCAGGGGAGTTAAGAGTAGGTGTTGTGGGAGATGGAGTGGCGGCTAAGAGGAGCCACGCGCCGCCCCAAACAGATGTCCACGCACTCGTACCTGTACCTTGATCAGACACCCGGATCCAGGACTGACTTGGACACTGTTATGAATAGTAGGCGACATTAAATTGTTCAATAATGGTAAAAAAATCATCAAGTTTGGCCATTTTATCCAGTAATGAACTTTGAAAAAAGAGGTGTCGACTACCACTGAAAATGCACTCAATACAAATGAATTTACAATGAATTAACTGGGTGTCAGGTTCAACTGATAATGCAACCGTTTACAACATAATAATTTCAACAAAAAAATTATCAGATTGCTGCAAACAAAATTTCATCCTTCAAACAAAATGTCATCTTGCAAACAACCACTATAGTGAGTATCACAATATCCAAAATTAACTTCCCCTTTTGTTTTGTAAAAAAGTATCAAGCACAAAGATTTGAACTTGTGACTTTTAACACACCTTGTAATTGTATGAACTTTGCCACTACCTTCTTTACAAGTTCAATTTCATTGGGCATTCATGCATTCCAAATACTAGAGTTTTATAAACACTCAAACCACTCTTGATAATTCTCCTTTCGACTAAGAAAAGCTCTCAGTATGGAAACCATTGAAGTCATAATTGTTTTACACCCAAATATATTATTCAAACATATCTTTTTCAAATATGTGAAGTAGTCCTCTAAAAGAAAATATAAATCCATTTCTCGTTTTGTTTTAAATAAAAAATGGCTTAGTGATTTGATGGTGGGTTTCAAAAACAATCCAATAGAGAACTAGGTTCAACTCTCATTATTTCTCTTTTTCTTTCTCTTCAAGTTTTAAAACATATTTCAAATCAAAACAAACTGGTCTTGCAATATTTTTTATCTTCAAGTTTTAAAACTTATTTCATTTCACCTTTATTTAACCAGTTTTTTCTTAAATATAATTGATAAAAGAAATGAGATTTTCTTTTATCACAATTTGACATAGTTTCCATTTACTTGATACTCACTAAATTTTCTCCTATTAACTCTCACTTTCTCTATTCACTTTCACCTTTTTGGCTCTGCCTTTTTCTCTATTAATTTTCACCTTTATTGCTGTACCTTTTTCTCTGTTCATTTTCACTTTTCTAGCTTTGCCTACTTCCACACACAAAGATGTTGATTCTGGAAGTAATATAGAATATATAGGAAATGTATTCACCTTACTTGTGGTCTCATATTCTGGAAAATGTCTCCATGTTCATTTATTTTTCCAAATCCTTATAGAAAATTTGTAAATCTGTTTTTGCTTTCATTTTCATGAACCTTGAAGTAATAATAAAAATCAAAGGAATATATTCCTTGATCTAAAAATCTTGAAAATACCTCACATAAAAATTTAAATTCGGTGAATTTTCTTTTACTCTTTTACCCTTTGATAAATCTTTGCCACATTTTCATCACCATTTCCAGTATGGAAAATATTTTTAAAATATCTTTTTAACCTGGGATGTCCAGAACATTTTATTTAAAAGAAAAAATCTTATTTCCCACTCTTTGACTGCATTTTTTTATCACCATGCCTCTATGCCACTCTTCCTTTTTAGTTGAATATTAATAAAAAATTCATTCAATTAAATTAAGAATTCATACCTTTTCTTTACGCTGCAACATTATTTTTCCATTCGATTCTTTTGCAGGTAAGTGGTTCTTCTTTGTTCAACGTAGATTCCACATGCTTTTTTCTCCTTTTAATTCAAAGATGCACCAAACTCTCTACATGTTTAAATTAACCTCTTAAGTCTCGGATTCATTATATTTGATAGAAAAAATTAACTATACTCTCATTCAACCGAGCATCTCACCCAAGCTGATACCAATATAAGAATGTTTATTAATTGATATCAACTTGTCTTAAAGGCCATTGTCTTCTTAAAAACGTTTACTTTTTTTGCTGCCAGATAATTGAAGTTATAGATGGATATAAATATATTTTCAAAATTAAGATAATGGTTTATATACAATTTTAATGAAAACGTCAAAATTACACTTTAATAAATAGGTATTATGGATATGTTTTTATTTTTTTAATTAAAAATAAATTATATCGTTTTAAAAATATCGAAATATGATCATGGTTTTAAAAAACATTTTTTATTTAAATTAAAAATTATTAATTATTTTTAAAAATATTTTTCCAATTATTAATGAATGAATTTTGTTTTAAAATGTTATTATTTAATAGATTGGGATATAGTTATAAAATTATTAACCTATTGAATTATCGTATTATTTATTGGTATAGATAATCATAAATTTGTTATATTTTAGATGAATGAAATTTTCATAATTTTTTAATAATTACACTTTTTTTTTTTAAATGTAAAAATTGATTCTTTTTGGAGATTTAATTCCTCTTCCTTATATATATGGAAAAATCAATACATATAAAATCAAATATAACTAATGTAATCGTCATCTGCTGCATAGAGAGTCTCTAAAATCTAGTATCTCCAGAATATATAAGCATATTTTTATCCTCCATGAAACATCAACAAATTTCATGATCTCCTTAAAATCTCAACATAGAAAGTCCTTAACCAACAGACTAAAATACTATGTTAATTTGCAAAATGCAGCATATATTGTTGGAAAGGCAAAAGCGAACTAAAATACTATGTTAATCTGGAAAGGCAGAAGGGATTAAAATACTATGTTAATCTGTAAAATGCAGCATATATTGTTGGAAAGGCAGAGAGAAGAAACACAATAATTAACACACACAAACCATAGGAGTTGTTTCTCTTCGCTATTGATCACGCAAAACTTATTCTTACAATGAACCCAGTGAGGGGTATTTATACTTTTTGGATCAGCTACTTACCCAAAATAGCTCAACATGCACACACGCACTTTAAATTCGACTTTTCCCAAACTATAACTTAACTCAAAGTCACTAGAATTGACTCACTTAACTGATTCGAGTTTTCCCAAAATATAACTTAATTCAAAGTCACTAGAATTGACTCACACCACCGATTCCCCTAAATTTAGATAAAATAGCACACAACAATATATTCTATTATCTTTAATGAGGAAATTTACACGCATATTTATACAAGCAATAGTCTCAAGATAGGAATTATATCTTAGATGTACAGTAGTGTGGTTGAGAGATTCTCTCAACCGCACACTAAACTAGGAGAAACTAAATTCCTATTATATAGGAACAAACTCCTCAAATAGAAAATTACAACCATAGACAAGTAGGAATTAATTATTTCTAACTAATTTAACTAACTCTAACATGATGGAATAATTACAATTTATGAAACATATATAACTTCAAACAAAATTTGACCCGGGCTGAAGACGGTTGTTAATCGATGGCCATATTAGGGCATAGATGTATACAATGGGCCTCTCCATGTAAATCTATTTTGTTCACTCATATTTTTTCTCTCTCCGTACGTGTAAGTACGAGAATTTTTTAAACTTTTGCTGAAATATATTTTTTAAAAGTAATTGTTTAGTTCAACTAGCAAATATTTATTTTGCTGACGTTACAGCACTAAAATAAAATATGGTTTCATAAAGCATTCGGAAAACAAAAACTTGTTTTTCATTAAATTTATAATTGTGAATTTTTAAAGTGCAGAATATAGTTTTAGTTCCGAAATATTAATGTCACGTTTAAAAAATGCAATTTTGGAGTTAAATATTGTTAAATTCATTTTTACATTTTTTAAAGTAGATAGTATTATTTTTAAAATTTGATATGTATTTCCATTGAAACTTTTGAAATTTAATTTTAAAATTGTGAAATTATATATCAATATATATAAAATTAAAGTTTTTTATTTAAAATAATTTTTTTTACAAAAGAATTATCTTAATAATTTTTTTTTTCAAAAGAATTATCAAAAGGTTCATTATTATGGATTTATTATATTAATATATATAATTCACAAATTTCAAAAGAAGTGATGTACTTTTTATGGATTATTTTAGTATATTATTCAAAGGTTTTTAAAGAAGTTACAAATCACTTATGATAATGTTATTAATTTACCCATCATCATAATGCCTATTAATTTTTATTGAGATTCATGTGTTTTATAAAATTTAAAAAAGATAAGAGATTAATTAGAATTTTTTTAATTTTTTTGTTTCTATGATCATAAAGAAATGTCCTCCCAGATTATTATAGTTTTATTGAGTTAAAAGGTGAAGAAGGTTGGTAGTGTGACAAATATTTTGAAAAGTAGCTCAAATGTGAGTAATAAGATGAACAATATAAAAATGTGAGTAATAAGATGAACAAACTAAGAGAGTGTTTTTCATCTGCAACTAGGCACAAGTGATAAACTGTCTCATCCCATGGTGTTTGAGAATCGACCAATACCAAGTTTCACTATAAAGCTCATCCCATGGTGTTTTGAGAATTGACAACCACCAAGTTTCACTATGAAGCTCATGAGAATTAGTTCTAATCTTGACACTATTCATTTTCTTCTTAACACTAATCAAGATGAGAGATATTTTTTGTTTTTGAGATTGCGGATCACCTCCTTATAATATCGCAGTTTCTTGTTTTCATCTAGCTCTTTATTTACCCACAATATCTCCCTTTTGAAGTAATAACATGTTTAATATTAACTTAATCCTACAAGATGATCTCCTCTTTTATGCCCTAATGGTCCAACCAACGGTAGGCATCCGTATGCCATCCTCACTTGAGTCGAAGGTAGGGTTTTTTCCTAGATTCAAATGCAATTTTAGAAAAAATATTTGGCATATATGTATAAATTAATCTCATGAGAATTAGTTCTAATCTTGGCAATGTTAATTTTTTTCTTAACACTAATCAAGATAGAGAGAGAACTTTGGTTTTTGGGATCGGGGTTGATCACCTCCTTATAATATTGTACTTTCATTTTCTCATCTAGCTCCTTATTTCTCCACAATTTCTTCTTTTTGAAGTAACAATATGTTTGATAATATCTTAATTCTACATGATGATCCCCTCTTTTATTCCCTAGTGGTCCAACCAAGACTAGGCATCCTTATGCCACCCTCACTTGAGTTGAAGGTGGCTTTTTTTCCTAGATTTAGATGCATTTTTAGAAAAACATTTGGCATACATGTATAAATTCTTCTTATACATTAGATACCTACTCATACCCATGTTTTCAATGGGGAAAAACCTTGCTTCAACCACAAGGATAGGGTAGGGAGAATTTCCTTTAATCTTAAAGTTGTATGTTATAAATTGTTTCTGCATTTGTTCAGTCTTCCTCCATGACTCTCTGGATATACTACAACCCAAAAACTCACATCCATATAAAATAACAAGAGTGACAAGAGTATTTGGTGGGACAAACTATGTCTTTTGGAAGGTTAGTATGGAAGCCTATCTCATGTCCTTAGGTGTAGATGTTTGGAGCTATGTATTAGTTAATTATGTTATCTTAACATCAACCCCTCTTACTGATGCAGAGGGTAAAAAGGTATATGAGAACAATGCAAAGGCCAAGAATGTCATTCTCTTTGGTGTTAGTCAATTTGAACTAGTAAAGATAATGCACTATAAGCCAGCTAAGAAAGTATGGTACAAACTTAATAAGAGTTTGAAAAGAGATGAGAAAGTTAAGCAAGCTAAGCTTCAAATCTCCAGAATGATATTTGAGGAATTAAGAATGAATGAAGAAGAAAGTATAACCTAATATTTCCTTAGAGTTTATGAAGTAACAAACATGATTAGATGACTTGGTGAAGATTTAAAAGAGGAAGTAATCATTCAAAAGGTTTATAGATATCTTCCTATGAGATTCAATGCCAAAATCTTAGCAATTGAGGAGATGATAAACTTGAAGAATCTCACAATGGACCAGCTACAGGGAACTCTCACAACCTGTGCAACGAGATTAGGAAATGAGAAGACTGAATCGAAGGAGGAAACATTTAAAGTGTCTAAGAAGACTAAGGAGGAAAAATATCACCAAGAATTTTCCAGTTATGAATTTGATCGAGATATGGCTCATTTTTCCAAAAAATTAAAAATTGGTTTAGGTATGTATAAGGGCAATCTAACCTTCAAATGTTTTGATTGTTGAAGGGTTGGGAATTTTACCTCCAAGTGTCCTCATAAAGGAAATATAGAAAAGGATAAGGATCAGAATACCAAAAACAAATCTCAAAAATATCAAAAGAAGAAATCCTTCAAGAAGGAGGGGCTCTACTCAAAAGGGGATAGTTCTACATTAGAAGCAAACGCTAAATATTCTTCAAAAGGTGAGCCCAATGAATGCTTACTCATGGCATTCGAAGCTTAATCTAAGTACAAGAATGACTTAGACCTTGAGGAAGAAGGTGAAGGAGTAGTGGATCTTGAAGGGGAGCTAATCACTTCTCTTGATGAATTAAAGAATGCAAGAAAATAGAAAAACAACTAAAAGAGAAGTTGTTGCAAGTTGAAGAAGGTATGTACAACTCTTACAATGAGGAATTTTTTTATTAAAGAGAAAAGCTTGAAGAAGACATAAAGAGAAAGGATAGCCTAGCACATTAATTAGAAGAAAAACAAAAGAACTGTGAGAAACTAAATGATGAGAATAAACTCTTGAAACAAGAGTTGATCAAGAAACAAGAGGAGATGATTTTAGAAATTTGTAATGGAGAAATTTTGTCCCTAAAGGTAAAGCTGGAGGAAGAAAAAAGAAAGGAAGAGGTTCTAAATGAACTAATCCTTGAATAGGAAGAGAATTTTCACAATTTAGAAGCATAAAACATATCTTTGAGAACAGACCTCGAGAAGTCCAAAATTGAGAAGGATTTGTATAGGAAACTTGTTGAAGTAAGAGAGAAATTGAATCAAAGTTCAAGAAGTCAAAGCTCTCCAAAGAACAATGCAATTTTGGGATATAATGAATCACAAAAGTATTCTAAATAAAAGACAAGTTTCAGGTCCGTAGGATTCGAAAACCTCTCAAGATCGAAAATGGTGTTAAAAAGAAGAGTCAATGAAGATAAAAAAAAAACAAGTGAGAGAAGCACTCAACATTGGAGCAAGAATGCTAATTTCTCAAATATTCCTCCACACATATATGTAAATAAGTAAAAAAGATAACAAAGGTACAAGAAACCATATCAAGCTCATCAATTTTTCAATATCAGGTAGTCAAATTTGTTCTATGGATATTCCTATAAATGTCATATCAATGGACACAAATCCATTAATTATAGAATTATTAAAGTTGATAGAGATGAAAATTTCAGATTTAAAAATTATCAAAATCCTAGAGATCAGAACTCATTCCTAGGGAATAGAAATCTTTTCTCTCCCATGATGGATGAAGTTGAATGTTTCAAGTGTAGTGATTTTGTCTACAAGGAAAGTGAGTGAAAAAGTAGGTTTGAGTACCCTTCAAAACCACAGTCCACTGAGCAAACAACACTTCCTAAGAACACGAGGAGATGGAAGCAAAAGACTAAGAAAAGCAAGGAATGTGAACTTGCTCGATCTGCACATAATCAAGAAAACAGATGGTATGTGGATAATGGCTACTCTAAACACATAACAGGGGATAAGAGTAAATTTTTATTTTTGAAAGAAAAAGATAAAGGGAATGTTACCTCCAAAAATAATGCTTCGACACAAATTAAAGGGAGGGGCATAGTCAGTGTCGATGAGAGGGCCAAGGCCCAAAATGTGTTGTATATGGAGGGTATCAGACACAATCAAACCAGTCTAATTTAAATGTGTGAAAATAGCTATGAAGTGATTTTTTTCTCTAAATATTGTGAGATACAAGAAGTAGACAGTGGAAAGATAGTATGTAAGGCAGTCAGGACTCACAACAATGTGTACATGTTTGATGATTCGAGAGTAAGTTTCTACCCAAGTAAGATAAATGAAACATAGTTGTGGCATAGAATACTTGGTCATATAAACTTTGACATCCTAATAAAGATCAACAAAATAGAAGAAGTTAGAGGTTTTCCAAGATTGTTAAAGACTAAAATCCCAATCTACAAGTCATGTTAGTTTGACAAATAGACAAGGACTTAGTTTAAGGCAAAGGAACTCTTATCCTTTAAACCTATGGAGCTAGTTCAAACGGATGTGCGTGGTCCTACAAGAATTAATAACCAAGTGGAGAAAGCTATTTTCTCTTATTTATTGATGATTCTACTAGGTCCACTTGGATAGTGTTATTGAAAGAAAAATTAGAAGCTCTAAAAAAGTTCAAGATATTTAAAGCTCATGTTGAAAATGAGAAATATGTAAAGATTAAATGCTTAAGATTAGATAGGGGAGGAGAATTTAGCTCTAGAGAGTTTGAGGAATATTGTGAAGAACATGGCATAAGGAGGAAACAATCAATAGCCAAAACACTACAACATAATGGAGTTGTAGAGAGAAAGAGCAGAACAATTCAGAAGATAGCCAGAACAATGATTGATGAATATGAGGTTCCACACACCTTCTAGGAAGAAGAAATGCAAGTAGTTATCTATCTAGCAAATAGGACACAACTCAAGCCTAACATTTATAAGACTCCTTATGAAATATTGAAAAGGATACTAGTTTCAGTGAAGCACTTCAAAGTATTCGAGTAAAAATATTATATCAAGAGAAATTATAAATATCTTGGAAAATTTGACTCTCAAGTTGATGAGGGTATACTTCTTGGATACTAAATCAAGAGTAAAGGCTACAAGTGATTCTGAAAAATAGTACAAAAAGGGTTTAAGATTGCATTGATACAGTAGTGGATAAAATACTACCATGTTTAGATCCATTTAGAGAAAACAAGAACTAAGGTGAAGAAGAATATACAGCCTCCATGTTCTAAGATCAAGAAGAAGCAGAAGTAGAAGGAGAAGACAAAGAAGAAGATGCAACACAAAGGCACAAAACTCCGTCGAGGTGTGTGCAAAACAACATCTAGAAAGCCAAATTATTGGTGATCGTAGAATCAAAATTCAAAACAGGAGGAAACTCCTTGGAAGTCCAAGATGCATAAATCTTGCCTTTTTGTCACAAATCGAGCCCAAGAATCTTAGTAAGGCAAGTGAAGCCAAGTTCTGGGTGAATGCAATGAATGAATAATTGGGCCAAATCATGAAAAATGACATTTGGGAGCTTGTCCCTAAACCTAAAGACAAAAAAATTATAGGCACCAAATGGGTCTTTAAGAATAAGCTAAATGAGGAAGGAAAAGTAATAAGGAACAAAGAAAGACTTGTTTGCAAAGGATATGCACAGATAGAAGAAATAGACTTTGAAGATATATTTGCACCTGTAGTAAGATTGGAAGTCATCATAATGTTTCTTGATTATTTGCATCATAAGAATATCAATGTGTAGCAAATAGATGTGAAATTAGCCTTTGTCATGGAAGAAGAAATATATATAGAACAACTAGATGGGTTCATGCTCTCATAAATGAAGATTATATATCTAGACTAAAAAAGGCTTTGTATGGACTAAAACAAGTCCCTTGAGCCTAATATGCCATATTAGACAAATATCATCAGTAACAAGGTTTAAAAGAGGAACTGTTGATAGTAATCTGTAAATAAAATTTGAATATGATCATTTGCTTCTTCTTGTGGTTTATGTAGATGATATTATATTTGGTAGTGATTTGGAACAGGTGAGACACTGATTTTCTAAGTGAATATAGAAAGAATTTGATATTTCTATGATAGGAGAACCGTTCCTTGTTCCTTAGGATGCAAACTACCCAATCCAAAAGGGGTATATTCATCTCTCAATCCAAGTATTTAAGAGAAACACTGAAGAGTTTTGTGATGGACAAGCGCAAGCCAATTAGTACCTCCATGGTTACTAACTATAAGCTATGCAAAGAAGATGAAACCACTCTTATAAACCAGGATGTCTATAGATCAAAGATTGGAAGCTTGTTGTACATAGCTACCTCAAGGCTAGACATAATGCAAGAAATGGGCTTGGTGGTCATATTTCAAGCTATCCCTAAGGAAATTCATGTCAATGTTGTTGAAAAGAATTTTCAAATACTTGCAAGGCACGAAAAACTTTGATTTGTGGTATTCTAGAAGAAAATAATTTACACTAAAAGCTTACGCAGATGATGATTGGGTTGATAAACGTGATGATAGGAAAAGCACCTCTGGATCAACATTATTTTTGGGAGATTGTATTATATCTTGCATGAGTAAAAAATAAGAATCAATCTCATTATCTCTAACAAAAGAAAAATACATTGTTGCAACCACCTACTGCACTCGAATACTTTGGATGAAGTAGATCTTAAAGGACATCAAGGTAGAATTGAATGATTCAGTTACAATCATGTACGTCAACACTACTGCCATAATCATCTCTAAAAACCTTTTCATGCATTCAAAGACTAAGCATATCCCAATTAAATTTCATTTTTTGAGAGAAGAAGTTGATACTAATGTTGTTCAACTTGAATATGTCGCCACTGATGAGAAACTTAGAAACATATTCATAAAGCCACTGGAATGTGAACCCTTTGATCATCTTAGGCAAAAGATAGGATATGTTTCTACTACATCCAAATGACTCAATTTTAATGAGTATTAATATCTATTTAGCTTGGTGGTTTAATTGAAGGGTAGACTATAAAATGATATTGATATTCATACTACTCTTTATGGTTTCAAGGAGAGTATTTTTGCATCCTTTTTCATTGATGTCGAAAAGGGGGAAGTAATTTTTGAGTGGTATGATGATTATAAATGCTAAGGGGTGCTATTACAACAAGGTTTGGGAATGTTTACATCAATGCCAAAGGGGGGTATTGTTGAGCATAATGTTGGCATTAATGTCAAATGGGTAAGGATTAAAGATGCCTAGATGTGGGATTTTTGGATAATGCTCAGAAAGAGATTTCCAATGCTATGTTGAAGTTTGAATTTGGCCCTTGCGAGCAAAAGATATGGCTGATCAAATTTGGTAGATCAAAAGGGATCAAACTTGGTGTTCTTTGTTATGGGCCCCACAGTCCAGTAAGAAAAGAGTTGTCATTTGGTGTACAAGTGGCAACATTTTTTTGGTAGGGATTAATATCAGGAGGGATTACATGGGTCCACACAAGATGGTCAGCCCTGAAGAACAAATATTTGGAGTTTCAAAGTGCATTCAAATCTAAATTCTAAGGGGACAAGACCATTGAGATGAGCTAGCACACTGGTCTTGGAATTTTATGTCTAGAAGAGTGAACCAATCAAACCTTAGGAGAGATATAACATGGATCCACCTAGGACATGTAACCCTAGTGATTAAATCTCAGGAATGTTCAAAGGAAGTTTCATTGTATAAGTCTAAGGTGATGAACCCAGGGAGACAAAGAATTTTGTGACAATTAATGGAGAAAATTTTGTTTCAGGATGAGAAGACACGGGACCCAAGCACACAATGACATACACATAATCTGATGGTTTTATGATTGGCATAAGTAGGAGGCACATGGCCCAATGGTGAAGTGGTAGTACACATCATACCATAAATTATTCTATTGGTGCAACACATCCCCATAGCAGACGTAACCCCAGAGATATGTCCTTGTCATTTTCCAAAGTTGGCACAAGTATTAAGTTTCTAGGATAGGACCACTAAGACGAGGTGACACACATAGTGGTTCAAACACGTAAGCTTGTAAGAAATGTGATTGGATCCTAATCATAGTAGGGGACCTCATCATGACACATCATCTCAGCAGTATGATCTTGAAAATTTGAAAAAATAACACTACTAAAAAAGAGCCAAGGTAATGAGCCCATGGAATGGGAACATTTACAACATTTAACATTCCTGTAAGGTGACCAAAGTTGTGTCTAGGGACTGGTTTTGTGGTGTTTTTGCGTTTTAAATTACTAAGGCCCTAAGGGCTTATTGCAATAAAAACACCAAGGTTTTATAATGAAAACCATTGAGGGCTTATCTCTATGGGTGTATGCAACTTGAATGACTTGTAAATTATTTTAATGAAACATTTTAGCCCATGTGCCATACTTGGCAGTTATTCCAAATCTAGTTGTCCACCATCTATGAAAGTCTAATGGGTATGAATGGGTTGGTAGTTGGTTTAGTGTGCAGGTTGTATTAGACAAAACATCCATTTTAATTGAGGTCGTGCTAAAAGTTGTAGCTACTACGAGGAGATGTAAGCATCCATGCAAAGGAATTAAGGTTAGCATGGTTTAAATACACATACTTATTTTATTGAAACAACTCGAGAAGAGTGGAGACCCTATCAAATGTTATGTTCTATACGAAATTGGAGTAGACTCATAGACACAAGATGGTGTGGAAAGACGCATTAAACACTGCACCTTAGAAAAAATAAATGAAGCACGCCCTTCAGGGGTACTAAGTAAATGCATTACATAGCCAATATTCAATTCAGATGTGGAGAACAATTTGAATAAGAAAGGGGATCCATACTATGTAATTGAATTTTGTTGATGACTATGTTGTGTTTAGCTTAAGTGCTCAGATTGAAAATAATGCACTCTCTCGATGATAGTCACAGAAATTAAGGCTACCCTACATTGTATATGAGTGAGAGTTGTTCCATGTGTGAAAGATGAATGTGTGCATGGGGAGATGAGTGCACAATGAGTAAGAGGGAGAATTATGCAATGAGAGGATATACTTGAGTGGTTGTGTGCATGTGCTAGTAATGAATAGAGGAGAACAGAGTGTGCAACAAATATGTAGAAGCAATAGCAAGGGCAGTTAAATGTGTGTATACATAGCATGGTTGAAGGAACTGTAGAAAACAACAAACAAGGCTATTTCTATTTTTCATGTAATAGAAGTATGTCATTGTTCTTATTCTGAAAATTATATCAAAAGGAGGACATTTGGCTGAAGCAGGTTGGGGCATGCAATTATAAAAGGTTAAAGCCTCCAAGAAAGTTGTGGCTTGTTGATTTGAAGGGGGTAGTGGCCTCCTGTGAGTGGGCTCTCACAAACAAATGATGTAGTCAAAGTTGGTGCCTTAATTATCATTATAACACAAAATGAGCTTAGGTGGTTTTCTCTTAGAAGGGTTTCCACATAAAACATCATGCTCCAATATGTATGAAAAAGGGTATCTCATGTGTATTTTGAATATATGCAATTTAAATTTTAATATGCTCATTAAAAATTGCTAAAAGTGTTAATTATTGATTCACCCCACCATCCCTCTTGCCTCCGCCCTCTCAATATTTGTTTATTCCAACAGTTATGGTGACTTGATTAACATTAAAATTTAAAATTAAACATTAAAAATTATATATAAGTTTGATTTAGTCATTTGATGGTTTACAAGTCCATGGTATTACATATCCCATGGTATCTTTCCATGGTATTTGTTATGATAAAGCCTATTTAAAGGCATGACAAAACCAATTATTGAATGCAATCACTTAGATCAATCTTAACTCCAAACTTGATCTCTTGGAATTCTCAATAGTTAAAATTGGTGATTTAGATGTAAGATTATTGAAAATGAAAAACATTTTTTTTTACATTATCTATCTTCTATAATTTTCTTGGAACATTTTCTTAATATTTTTCAAATAAAGAAATAACCTTAGTGGATGTTAGTCATCCTTATTATATATATAAATCAATATTGATCGATCTTAGCAAGAGCCAAGAGGGATTCATTTTTTAAATTACATTTTTTGAATGCATGAATGGGTTCAACCCCTTGAAAATCGCTTGAAGACATGGAATAAAATAGCTTAAACATGCAATTCCAACAAATATTTTCTCCATTTAAAGTTAATCCTTAATAAAAAGTCAAAATGTAAAATAGTTATATTTGAAATGCTATACCAATAAGAATTTATTTTTTTCAATTACTTTATATAATATA
>APFE030104774.1:0-28258 GCA_000404065.3 Pinus taeda | reverse complement strand
TAATTTAGTTGTCAAACTAGTAATGATCATAATTTGTTGTCATCTAAAAAATACATTAATTTATGAATGTTATTTAAGGAAAATCATACTATACTAATAATTAGTAAAGAAAAAAGCTTTCATCCCAGATGTTAGACTATTAACTTATATTATTTTTCCTTTTATTTATTGATAATTAAAAAAAAATATTTAACTTTTCACTGAATTTAATTTGTTTCGCCTGATTTAAATTTAGTTTATTCACCCACTCTGTTCATTTTATTTAAACATGTAGTTACTGGTCAAATTTTCAAACCTAGAATACAATTGCTCAAGTTCAGATAAATCAAAAGCACATTGTTACTTCTTCCGATTTTTAAACATAAAGACACTTACATGAATGAATTAGATCCAAATTGCCTTAAAATAGAATCACATGAGTTCAGATACACGTTGCTTAAAATGAAATTAATTAATTTAAAGGAAACCTATAACATAAATATCTACTTTCAAAATAATATCTGGATGGAAAAGAAATCATAGAATACAAATATCCACAGACAAAATAAATATCAACCATCATAAAACTTGACTCAAATTTATCCCCTGATCTCATCAGATCTGACAGCCAGTAGGTTTTCTTTCCATTGCCTTGATTAGGGTTCAAAACATAAGATCAAGCGATGGAATCCTGTGGAAAACTGGGATTCTTGAGGCTCAGGGAGCGTGATGGTGTATTGCCCTAATTGAACAAGATGTGATCAGTGATACTACTGGAGTTTTCCAGTATCCTTCATGAGTGGTTGCTATTTGAAAAGAGCTTGAGCCTGTCATTATACAAACTGGCAACCTATTTACAGCGACAAGGCGTTGATAGTATGTGTACATACTTTTCAACCTTACACAGTCTAGTAATGAATATATATACATGGTTTCTGTGTATGTGGAGAATTGGTCTTCAGAAATCTCACGTCGAATTTTGAATAGAACTATATACACCAAAAAATTACTAAAAAAAATATACAAGTCCTTAGATCTAGAAACAACAATATGGCGGTGCCGGCTGAACATCGATTAGCAGACGTCTTCTGCGCTGATCATATGGCAGAGCCTGCTTGGTCGTGACTTAAAAGAAATTCTCCTCTCCATGTGGTGGCTGGAGGGGCATATCAGAGCAGTGAGGGCTCTTCTCACCCATTCTCCTTCCACACTGCGGAAATTTGCCCTAAAATTTGTCACTGAAGATCTCTTCGCATGTGACTGAGAATGCGCAGAGGAAGGAGAAGTATTACGTTTTCTATGAAGACTGCAACGGAAGGAACCCGGATGAGTTGTGGGCGAACAAATGCACGCACTCATGGGAATCTTTGCCGGATTGGCAGAAGAAGGAGAAGAAATGACTTTGGGAAGTGGGGCTGCGGATCGAACCAGCAAACTTTTGTTAGGTGACATTATAAGATATCAAGAAAGAGTTGAAGCACTTTCAGTAGACTGGAGAGCCTGAAATTTATAAACTTTTTTGGCCGCTACTAACCTATCTTCCTTACAATTTATTTGGTGAGTCGACGTTATCCATTCAGTTTTGTTAGTGGGTTTGACAACTAATTCTTGACCCTTATCTTTAGATTGGCCTGCTGTCCACACTGCAAACTGGTTCCACTGGCTTCTTCGTCAACCTTCCAAGTTTCAACAACGCAGGTAGTCTGAAACGCAGCTGTAGGGCTCTCAGCATTTCAATGGGTACATGGATGCACCAATGGTGGCAGCAGCGTGTCATCAAGATATAAAACCAACGTTTCAAAAGTACAGAACGAACGAGTAGGATTCACGGAGTGAAAGATGGAATTGAACGGCCAAATTGGCCTGGCCCATTTTGGGCAAAGAACTCAATATGTTCCAATTTTAACTCTCCCAAATACAACCATCATAATTTGGTCTGCCAAGAATTTCAACTATGAGAGCTCATTGGACTTATCACCTATTTTTGTACCGTGATTGTGAAAGGTAGGTCGAAGTGTCTTCCTTTTCAAACGAAAGAGAACGCCAATTTCCATCAACTACATAAGGAATTAGAGGGGTCTCAAGAATAAAAAATAAAAAACATCCAGTACACATACACTTGGTTAAATTACAGTGTTAATATTTTTAATCTTACCGACCCCAGTTAAGAGTTTGTCTCTTCGTCAATCGAAACCATCAACCAACCCTTCCGTTGAGTGTTAAATCAAATTCTGTGATAAGGGTTTGTTACTCCGTCGAGGGTTTTCGCATCTCCAGTGACTTCTAGCGCTTTGGAAAGTTAATCAGAGCTGGGCTAACTATGTAGTAGCCTAGATGGATAAGGGAAGGAGTAGCCTACCCTTACAGTTTTTTCACAAGGTTAAACATGTCCTAACCTTAGAGTTTTATCACAAGGTTAAACATGTCCAAACCTGGCTCCCAATCATTTTAGTTACCAATTCAAAACAATAAAATACCCTAAATAAAATAATTTCTACTTTGAGATATTCTAATCAGTTTATGGGCACATTTTTATAGAAAATAAAACTGAGTAATAATAAAAACATTTCACTTCTCACCATTAAATCTAAACTCTTTAAATATATATATATTATAATATAATTAAATATAAATAATATATAAATAAATAAAACTCTTTAAATGATATTATATTTAATAATTGGTAAATTATAAATATATTTATAAATGATTGAATTAATTTATTTTTTGTAAATTACGCAAATACTTTATAACTATGAGATTTATCAATCTCATATAACTATGAGATTTAGCAAGATAAACCAAATTTGTCTGACTATGAGATTTAGTTAGCTAGATACTAAATGGAACAATATATTCCTGAGGATGCAAGATCCCTAAACCCTCTTTCAACGCTCTTGCAGGATTTTATTTCACGTTAAATATGATCTACTTTGTTTTCCGGATAATAAAAAAAAAGAAAAAACTAAACCAAACTTAACCTTCACTTGATTTTATTTAATGAAAGGAGAATGGTATAATGGTTTTCGAAGAAAACCAGTAGTTTAACTTCACTGCGATCTTAGTGAACGAGTTTTTAATGATGATGTAGGTTTTCATTCCTGGGAAGGAATTACAGTTGTTTTTTTTTTGGCAAACCATATTTGGGACAAAAGAGGAGAGTTTTTGTACAAAAGAAATATAAATATTATAAGTTTTTAAGATTATTATTAAGTTAAAGATTATCAGTAAAATAGGTTAGTAAAAAAGGTTAATATGTAAATTAGAGAAATATTAATAATTTTTTGAGTAAATTATTATAACTTGAGACAAAAAAAATTTAAATTGTTTTAAATATTGTCTTTAAGCCTGAAATTATTGTCTTACAAATTGTCTATAAAAAATAATATAGAATGCAATCTTTAGAAACAAAATATAGAATATAAATCTTGTTTCTTCAGTGATTTAGGATAGATGAAATAGAACCACTAACCTCCTTCTTACCAGGAAAAAGTTTTTCCATTGAGCTAGCACCCTTTAAGAAATGTGTTATCTCAATAAAAAAAGATAAAAAAAATATGAAAATATACCTTCATATTAGTGAAGAAAAATTATGTTACTTGCTACATGACAAATTTTAGAGAAAAAGGAAAAAATTGTGTGTGTGTGTATCTATATCTCTCTCTCTCTCTCTCTCTCTCTCTCTCTCTCTCTCTTCATATATATATAATATATTATATATATATATATCTATGGAGGGACGAAGTGTATATAGAGCTCATATTCACATGTAGCTTATATAAAGCAAAATTTGATAACCAAAACTATATACAACCTCTTGCATGCTAATATCTTTCCTGAATTTCAACTCCATATGCAATACATGCAAATTACATGAAAAATGTATGAAAATTGGATGTAATTAAGACATTCCAACAATTATCAACATAAATAGAATGAATTATACAAATATTTGGTGGCATAAAGACCAAATTGAAATACAAAACACTAAATTTACAAAATAAGAAGTAATTAGCATGTGCACCAAGAGGTGCAAAAAAACATTGATAGCAGGAGTTGAGGCAATGTGGAAGGAAATAGTTCGTACATTATTTTGTGTAATATTTCGGGGTTATATAAAGTTTTCTAGATTGAATGATATTGATGCGAGAAGTATGTGCTTCTCGAATTATATTAACTCTTTTAGTTTGTGGAATGCATAAATTTCCCAAATGATATAAGAGTTTGTCCTTTATGAAATAATCCAATTCTTCTACCTGCTTGCCATGACTTAAAGTTGCATATACATCCTTAGAATCCATGTCTTCAGCATATTGTTCAATGTAACTTTCATGAATTACTGAACTATTCTTAAGTATTGTGGATGAATTTATAACTGGTCTTGATAACATGTTTGCAACCTTATTATGTATGCCCTTCTTATATCTGATAACAAGATGAAATTGTTGTAGAAAACCATCCACCTATAATGTCTTGATTGTTGCAGTTTAGTTTGTGAGTGTAGATATTGAAGTTTTTTATGATCTATACGTATGATTATTTCTTTACCCATTATGTAATGTTTCCACTTTTTAACACTCTGAGCTAATGCATACAATTCTTTATCATATGTAGGATAGTTAACTACTGCTAATGTAAATGTCTCAAAATGAAAGCATATAGGATTTCTGCGCTGCATCAACATTGCCCCCATGGCATATTCACTTGCATCTGTCTCGATCTCATATGGATGTTGAATACCTGGCAGTGCTAGTACAGGCGCTGTATTGATCCTTTCCTTCAATGTGTCGAAGGCTTTTTGTTGTTTGCCTCCCCACTGAAACACCTGTTTCACACTTGTCAAAGCATGTAAATGAGCTGAAATCAAAGAAAAGTTAGCAATAAACTTTATCTAATATTGCGCTGCCCTAAGAAACTTCTAATTTCCGTAGCAGTATTGGGCTTAGGCCAATTTACAATGACTTTGACATTAGAAGGATCTATCTTCAATTCACCACCCCCTAAAATATAACCCAAATAATTCAAAGATGTTTTGCCAAATTCACATTTTGATAGTTTTACATAAAGATTTTATCTTTCCAATACATCTAAAATATGTTTTACATGCTTTACATGTTCATCCCATGTTCTACTAAAAACAAGAATATCATCTAAATAAACTATTACAAAATCTTCAATAAATGGTCTAAATACATCATTCATGACTCGCATGAACGTAGTTGGAGCGTTAGTTAAGCCAAAAGGCATAACCAACCATTCATAGAGTCCTTGGTTCATTTTGAAAGCAGTCTTCCATACATCCTATTCTACAACTCTGATCTGATGGTAGCTGCTTCGGAAGTCAAATTTAGAGAAGTAAACTGCATCTTTTAACTGATCTAACATATCACCAATACAAGGAAGAGGATAACAATTCTTTATTGTGATTTTATTTAGTGCTCTAAAATCAATGCACATTCTCCATGAACCGTCTTTCTTTCGCACTAACGCAATAGGTGATCCGCACGGTGATGTGCTTGGTCAAATAAACCCTTGATTGAGCAACTCCTACACCTGTTTTTTTATCTCTACATTCTCGAGAGCTGATAACATGTACATTCCAATGTTAGGTAGTGGAGCATCTCATTGCAAATAAATCTCATGTTTTATCTCTCGCTTGGGTGGAAGCGCTTTAGGATCTTGAAACAAAATATCATAATCGGAAACAACTTTAACTAGATCTTCTTTATGTTTAGGATTACATCCTTGGAATGCATTGGATTTATCAATATCCTTTGCTTTTACAATCATAAGTAAAAAATGCTTACTTGAATTTACAATTCTTTTCATCTGTCCTGAATTTATGAGAGAGAAATTATCTTTGAGTTTATGAGCCCTTACAATATATTCAGTTCCATCCTTAGTGAGTTGATACTTATTTTTAGGTCGATAGACGATAGCATTTCTATCGTACAAGTATGGACTTCCTAATACAATTCCAAATATGTCCAATGGGACTATGTCTAACTCAACCTCATCTACAAACTTTGAGCTAATAGCAAAACGAAGTTTATATTGTTTCGTAAGTTATAGCTTAGTTTTATCACATACCCAACCTAATGGATATGGCTTTTTATGAGGTTTTGTTTCTAGACCCAACTTCTTTACAACTGCTTCAGAAATCAAATTAAATTATGACCCACTATCAAATAAAGTTTCGATTTTAGTATGCTTGGAAATGACTCTAATATGAAATAACTCATTGCTTTTCCTCTCATCATTATCATTATCAATAGAATGCAAAGAATTACTTGTAGATGATTTAGAATCTTTACCTTTTATACCTGTAGATGTAACCGTTGTCTCGTCACCTGAGTATGATCCCAAGTCCTTTTGAACAATACTAACATTCTTTCGCTCTTTACTCCCAAACTTCTTAGGCTTCAATTCTGGATGCAAAGACCAACAGTGTGCCTCATCGTGTTCTTCCTTCTTACAATGAGTGCATGAAGGTTTATCCTTCTTCACATTGTTTGTTTTCCTCTCCTTCCATTTCAGTTTCTTCTTGCCTTTATTCTTGCTTTCAGTAGGTTTGGATGATTTCCCAACATCTGGGGTTACATTTTTACCTCTAGCTTCTAGATGAGTTACTTGAACTGATACATCATCTAAGCTAGTTGGTTAAACATAAGTATAGTATGCCTCAAATAACTATGAAGGACACCTATGTATTTTAACAATGTCTCTAGTGAGTCCAATGATATGCCTAATGTTAAAGCTCTTTTACAGAATTCTTGAGTATAAATTTGAACAATTTGACCTGTTAATTGACGTAGTGTTTGCCAACTCGTCGTTTCTTGTTGCATATAAGCCAAAGGATAAAATTTATTTTTAATGATAGAAAAAAATTCATTCCAAGTTGAAATGATTTTACCATGCTTTTGGAGATATGCTTGGGTCTTGCCTTCCCACCATACAAGTGTAGTTCCTCCAATTCGAAGGCTAGCAAGTTGGATCTTCTTCCTTTCTTAATCAACTTTATTCACCTTGCAATATACATCAATTTGCCTTATCCAATTATCAAACTTTTCAGCATTAAGTTCTCCATCATAAATTGGCAAATCAAATTTTACATCTAATTTGATCAAAGAGGATTTCTTTTTCTTCTTCTTAGAAGAACTCATTTTATGAGAAGAAGGTGATGAAGAATATGTTGATGGTGATGATGGAGGAGAGGGTGGAGGAAGCATTCCTCCTATTCCTTTATCTTCTTTATCTGGAGGAACAAAAAGAGAAGGTTCCTCTTCTCCTTTGTCTGGTTTAGGTGATGAAGTGCCTTCTTCACCTTTACCCTTTTTAAACTCTTTATACATCTATTCCACCATTGCGCATATCGTAATGAAACTATCCAAGAGTTGAGATTTTGACCGAAGAGGAGTTTCATCTGCCATCCTTCTTTGTGAAAATACCCTTCCAATCTCTGGATTCGCCTCAACAAGTTGACCTTCACCTTTTCCGAGCCTCAACCTAGTAAGCATTCAAATCTCCACACAAACTTGTCAAACCTTTAAAAACCTTACTGCTCTGATACCACTTGAGCCGTTAAAAAAAAGGTATTATAGAATATGTGTGAAGTTCCCTATGTTACTTAGTGCAACGGATCGAAAATATTGTGAATGACATAAACACTTAAACAATTAGAAAACACATTCAAACACATCAACACAACCAAATTTAATAAAGGAGTTCACCAGACTTCCTGGCTACATCTCTTGGTCCTTTTGCTTCTTGTGCTGACCTCTCTATTATGTCTTCAAATTGTTGTTACAGGTTTGAGCTCAGAAATAGAGTCTCAAACACAAAAATGGATCTCACCACTATGTTCAGCTCCAGTTTTTGAGTCAAAACGAGTATACACTTGACTGTACTTGGCCACTATGACCTCTAGATCCCCAGGAACAGTTCAAAACCACACCCTGCCAACTTTTTTGGTGATATGGTATTAATATAGCATGTTTAGTTACAAACTGCAATAAACACATAATAATATGATTACATTAAAAATAAAGGATAAACCAAAGGACCGAAGAGCGTGGAGTTGACCCCGACTGTCCAACCTTTTCTCGGTGCAGATCCTGATACCATACAATCTAAAGGCTATCGTGTCATCCACTCTCAAACAATCTCCCTTGTTGATCTATCCTGCTCGATCTGACAGTTGTCGCAGAATCTCGTGCTCCAACTAGCACGTTGGTTAATTCTCTAAAAGCACGCGAGAAAAGTTGTTTCAGGATGCTACATGTCGACTGCTGAGTGGAATCACATATATTTCTAAAAACCATTTCCAGCGTTTAAGGCGTGCGAGAAAACCTTTAAGGTTGCCACATGTCCTGCTGACGTAGGCATTAACTTTTGACCTAAATCTTTAATTGGCTCTAATTTCTTCATCCGAACTCGAATTTACACACTATTTGCACCATTGAATTTGTATTAACAAGCACTTTGGATTGAGCCTACTTTCACCTGTATGTTAATACTTTGGTCTAGAGGCAAGATTGAATCGATTTCGGATCAGAGAGAGTATATCTCTGGCTTTCCCCAAATATTGTTGATTTTGCAAACTTTTCTTCTCTAATCGATATTACATATCATTAAACCACAATGTGTTCTTCTCTAATCAATATTTCATAGCATGGAATGGGCTCTATTAGTGGTGAGATGATATTCCCAAATCTTGTATTCCTTTTGTGTATCTTTGCACCTTTATGGACAATTCCTAGCTTTATAGCAATTTTAATCATAGATTTGCTATATATTTGAATGAATGAAGTTTCATAATTTTTTAATATGCACTTTTTCTTAAATGTAAAAATTGATTTTTTTGCAGATTTAATTCCTCTTCCTCATATATATGAAAAAACCAATACATATAAAATCAAATATAACTAATGTAATGATCATCTACTGCATTGAGAGTCTCTAAAATCTAGTATTTCCAGAATATATAATTATATTTTTATCCTCCAAAAAACATCAAGAAATTATCATGATCTCCTTAAATAGATTAAAAATTGCTCTTATATAAAATTCCATCTCAGCATAGAAAGTCCTTAACCAGTGGACTAAAATACTATTGATACCTAATGTTGGACTAAAATACTATGTTAATCTATAAAATGCAGCATATATTGTTGGAAAGGTAGAGAGAAGAAACACAATAATTAACACACACAAACCATAGAAGTTGTTTCTCTTCTCTATTGATCACATAAAACATAATTCTTACAATGAACCCGGTGAGGGGTATTTATACTTTTTGGACTAGCTACTCATCCAAAATAACTCAACATGCACACACAAACTTTAAATTCCACTTTTCCCAAAATATAACTTAACTCAAGGTCACTAGAATTGACTTAGTTAACTAATTCGATTTTTCCCAAAATATAACTTAACTCAAAGTCACTAGAATTGACTCAGTTAACTAGTTCTCCTAAATTTAACCAAATCTGACATGCCAAAATAATTACAATTTATAAAGCATATATAACTTCAAACAAAATTTAAAATTTTACACATTTGATTTACATCAATGTATGGCCATTCTATCAAATAAAATGCCATTTGTTAGCATATCTCCACAATAATTTCTCTCTGATTTCAAAATAACATTCTTCTAAAATTCACTAGTTAATCTAACCATCCTGAATATATCCATAACTTATTCACACTCTCCATCAACATTGCTATTCACTGAACACCTAATAATATAACCATCAATGCCAAGGATGGGAGCAATTCAAATTTTACAGTCATTCACACTCTCCATCAACATTTCTATTCACTGAACACCTAATAATAATATCACCATCAATGCCAAGGACGGGAGCAATTCAAATTTTACAAATTTTAAAAATAGCATTGAGGTGAATTTGTTTTCAAGTTGTTTTTAGTGTTATTTTTTGGAAGTTTTTCTAATGTGTGTTTTTGTTGTTGTTTAATTTCTCTAAAATCAGGTAGGAATTGATTGAAATCACAAGTTTGATGGGTAACCCCTGCACAATCCAGGGGACCTAAAAGATTTTAAAGGTGTTGAATCCATATATACAATCAAAACAACCAGTTTAAATAACACAAATCAAGATTTGACATCAAATATTTACACCAGATTCAAAGTCCAAAAAGTTCACACTAAAAACAACTCCTATTTTCTTTATTATATGTAAGTAAGCAAAAATGCAGTCAGATTGTCTCAATTCTTCGCTCTGATTGTACCATTGAAAAATTCTAAAAAGATCCAAGGATTACGAAACGAAAGCATGAAAAATTATTACGAAAGTATAAGACCATTTATGTTTTCCAACTGTGGCACGGTCAATGATCTATGTACTTTGGAAAACAGATCAGCTTCATAAAAATGGCACAGTCAATGATCTATGTGCTACTCAGGACTGCGTTCCTCTTGGTCAGTACATGGTTGAATTTTTTGGATGCATAGTTGAATTCTTTTCAGCAAATATTAACTATGGATTATTCAAAATCGTTGTTGCATACATACACATTTCTGGTATGATTGGAAAAAAACCAAGGAGAATCAAACCGGCTTTTGCACACATACACGTCTCTGCTATGATTGGAAGGAACTCTCTTTTGAATACATACATGTCTCTAGAACGATTGGAGCAAGCCAAGGAGCTTCCATTCATAGGAACTCTTTTTTGAAAGCATGCACGAGGAACTCTTTTTTCCTAGATTCAAATGCAATTTTAGAAAAAATATTTGGCATATATATGTATAAATTAAGCTCAAGAGGATTATTTCTAATCTTGGTGATGTTCATTTTCTTCTTAACACTAATCAAGATAGAGAGAGAATTTTGGTTTTTGGGATTGGGGTTGATTACCTCCTTATAATATCGTAGTTTAATTCTCTCATCTAGCTCCTTATTTCCCCACAAATTCTTCTTTCTGAAGTAATAATATGTTTGATAATATTTTAATTCTACAAGATGATCCCCTCTTTTATTCCCCAATGGTCCAGCCAAGACTAGGCATCCTTATGCCACCCTCACTTGCGCTGAAGGTGGCTTTTTTGTCTAGATTTAGATGCAATTTTAGAAAAAAAATTTGGCATACATGTATCAATTCTTCTTATACATAATATACCTAATCATCCCCATGTTTTAAGTGGGGAAAAATCTTGCTTAAATCATGAGGATAAGGTAGGGAGTATTTCCTTTAATCTTAAAATTGTAGGTTATAAATTGTTTCTCCATTTTTTCTGTCTTTCTCAATGACTCTCTAAATATACTACAACCCCAAAAATCACATCCATATAGAATAACAAGAGTGACAAGTGTCTTTTTTGGAACAAACTATGTCTTTTGGAAGTTTAGTATGGAAGCCTATCTCATGTCCTTAGGTGTAGATGTTTGGAGCTCTGGATTAGTTAATTATTCTATCTTGAGATCAACCCCTCTTACTGATGCAAAAGGTAAAAACATACATGAGAACAATGAAAAGGCCAAGTATGTCATTCTCTTCAGTCTTATTCAATTTAAAATAGTAAAGGTAATGCACTACAAGTCAGCTAAAAATGTATGGTACAAACTTAATGATAGTTTGGAAAGAGATGAGAAAGTTAAGCAAGCCAAGCTTCAAACCTTCAAAATGAGATTCGAGGAATTAAGGATGAATGAAGAAGAAGGTATAGCATAATATTTCCTTAGAGTTTATGAAGTAACAAACATGATTAGAGGACTTGGTGAAGATCTCAAAGAGGAAGTAATCATTCAAAATGTTTTGAGATATCTTCCTATGAGATTCAATGCCAAAATATTAGCCATCGAGGAGATGATAAACTTGAAGAATCTCACAATGGACCAGCTACATGGAATTCTCACAACCTATGCGATGAGATTAGGAAAGGAGAAGACTGAACCGAAGGAGGAAGCGTATAAAGTTTCTAAGAAGACTAAGGAGCACAAATATCACCAAGAATTTTCCAGTTATGAATTTGATTGAGAGAGGGCTAATTTCCAAAGAATTAAAACTTGGTTCAAGTAAGTATAAGGGAAATCCAACCTTTAAATGTTTGATTGTTGAAGGGTTGGGAATCTAGAACATCTAGAAAACGATAAGGATCAAAACCCCAGAGACAAAGCTCAAAAATATCAAAAGAAGAAATCCTTCAAGAAGGAGGGGCTCTACACCAAAGGGGATAGTTCTACATCAAAAGAAAACGTTGAGTATTCTTCAAAAGGTGAGCACAATTAATTCTTACTCATGGCATTCGAAGCTAACTCTAAATACAATAATGACTTAGACCTTGAGCAAGAAGATGAAGGAGTAGTGGATCTTGAAGGGGAGCTCATTACATATCTTGACGAATTAAAGAATGCAAGAAAGAAGAACAAACAACTAAAAGAGAAGTTGTTGCAAGTTGAAGAAGGTATGTAAAAATCTTACAATGAGGATTTTTTTTATTAAAGAGAAAAGCTAGAAGAAGGCATCAAGAGAAGAGATAGCCTAGCACATTAATTAGAAGAAAAGCAAAAGATCTATGAGAAAATAAAGGATGAAAATAGACTCTTGAAAAAAGAGTTTATCAAGAAATAAGAGGAGATGATTTAAGAAACATGTAAAAGAGAAATTTTGTCCCTAAAAGTCAAGTTGGAGGAAGCAAAAAGAAAGGAAGAGGTTCTAAATGCACTAATCCTTGAATCGAAAGAGAATTATCACAATCTGCAAGCATAAATCATAACTTTGAGAATAGACCTTGAGAAGTCCAAAATTGAGAAGCATTTGGATAGGAAACTTGTTGAAGTAACAAAGAAATTGAATAAAATTTCAAGCAATCAAAGCTCTCTAAATAAAAAGGAAACTTTGGGATATGTTGAATCACAAAAGTATTCTAAGGAAAAGACAAGTTTCAGGCTCGCGGGATTCGAAAGCCTCTCAAGATATAAAAAGGTGTTACAAGGAAGAGTCAATAAATATGAACAAAAAGAAAGTGAGAGAAGCACTCAACATTGGAGCAAGAATTCCAATTTCTCAAATATTCCTCCACGTAGATATGTAAATAAGTAAAAAAGACCACAAAGGTACAAGCATCCATCTCAAGCTCATCAATTTTTTAATATCGAGTACTTAAAGGTGTTGTATGGAAATTTCTATAAATTCCATATCATTGGACATAAAGCCATTAATTGTAGAATTGTTAAAGTTGAAAGAGATGAAAATTTCAGATTTAAAAATTATCAAAATTCCCTAGAGCTCAGAACTCATTCCTGGGGAATAGATATCATTTCTTTCCCCTAATGGATGAAATTGATTGTTTCAAGTGTAATATTTTTTTCCACAAGGAAAGTGAGTGAAAAAGCAAGTTTGAGTACCCTTCCAAACCACATTCCACTGAGAAACCAATGCTTCCTAAGAGCATGAGTAGATGGAAGTAAAAGACTAAGAAAAACAAGGAATGTGAACTTACTCTATCTACACATGCTCAAGAAAACAGATGGTATGTGGATAATGGCTCCTATAAACACATGATAGGGGATAAGAGTAAATTATTTTTTTTGAAAGGAAAAGATAAAGGGAATGTTACCTTCGAAAATAATGCTTCAACACAAATTAAAGGGACGGGCATAGTCAGTGTCGATGAGAGGACCAAGGCCCAAAATGTGTTGTATATGGAGGGTATCAAACACAATCAAATCAGTCTAATTCAAATGTGTGACAATGGCTATGAAGTGATTTTTTTCTCTAAAGATTGTGAGATACAAGAAGTAGACAATGGAAAGTTAGTAGGTAAGGCAGTCAGGACTCACAACAATGTGTATGCTTTTAATGATTCCAAAGTAAGTTGCTAGCCAAGTAAGATAAATAAAAAATAGTTGTGGCATAGAATACTTGGTCATATAAACTTTGACATCCTAATAAATATCAACAAAATAGAAGAATTTAGAGGTTTTCCAAGGTTCTTAAAGACTAAAAGCCCAATCTGCAAGTCATGTTAGTTTGACAAATAGACAAGGACTTACTTTAAGGCAAAGGAACTCTTATCCTATAGACCTATGGAGCTAGTTCAAACTTATGTGCATGGTCCTACAAGAACAAATAGCTAAGAGGATAAAGCTATTTTCTCTTATTTATTGATGATTTTACTAGGGCCACTTGGATAGTGTTATTGAAAGAAAAATTAGAAGCTCTAAAAAAGTTCAAGATATTTAAAGCTCACATTGAAAATGAGAAATATGTAAAGATTAAATGCTTAATATTAGATAGGGGAGGAGAATTTAGCTCTATAGAGTTTGAGGAATTTTGTGAAGAACATGGCATAAGGAGGAAACAATCAATAGCCAAAACACTACAACATAATGGAGTTGTAGAGACAAAGACTGGAACAATTCAGAAGATGGCCAGAACAATGATTGATGAAAGTGAGGTTCCACACACCTTCTAGGAAGAACAAAGACAAGTAGTTATCTATCTAGCAAACAGAACGCAACTCAAGCCTAACATTTATAAGACTCCTTTGAATTATGGAAAGGGAGACCAGTTTCAGTGAAGCACTTCAAATTATTTGAGAGAAAATATTATATCAAGAGAAATTATAAATATCTTGGAAAATTTGACTCTCAAGTTGATGAGGATATACTTCTTAGATACTAAACCAAAATTAAAGACTACAAGTGCTTCAAAAATAGTACAAAAATGGTTGAAGATTGCATTGATATAGTAGTGGATCAAATACTACCATGTTTAGAGGCATTTAGAGAAAACAAGAACTAAGATGAGAAGAATATTTAGCCTACAAATTCTAAGATCAAGAAGAAGCATAAGCAGTTGGAGAAGACAAAGAATAAGATGCAACAGAAAGGCACAAAACTCCTTCCAGGTGTGTGCAAAAACAACATCTAGAAAGCCAAATTGTTGGTGATCGTAGAATCAATGTTCAAACTAGGAGGAAATTCCTTGGCAGTCCAAGATGCATAAATATTGCTTTGTTATCACAAATTGAGCCCAAGAATTTGAGTAAGGAAAGTGAAGACAAGTTCTGGGAGAAGGTAATGAATTAAGAATTGGAACAAATCGTGAAAAATGACATTTGGGAGCTTGTCTCTAAACCTAAAGACAAAAAAGATATAGGCACCAAATGCGTCTTTGAGAATAAGCTAAACAAGGAAGGACACATAATAAATAACAAAGAAAACTTGTTTGCAAAAGATATGCATAGATAGAAGGAATAGACTTTGAATAGACATTTGCATCTATAGCAAGATTGGAAGCCATCATAATGTTTCTTGATTTTTTGAGTCATAGGAATATCAATGTATATCAAACAGTTGTGAAATTGGCCTTTGTTACCGGATATATAGAAGAAAAATTATATATAGAACAACTAGATGGGTTCATGCTCTCATAAATGAAGATTATATCTCTAGACTAAAAAGGCTAAATGTGGACTAAAACAAGACCCTAGTGCTTGATATGCCATATTAGACAAATATCGTCAGTAGCAAGGTTTAAAAGAGGAATTGTTGATAGTAATATGTATATAAAATCTGAATATGACCATTTGATTCTTCTTGTGGTTTACGTAGATGATATTATATTTGGTAGTGATTTGGAACAGATGGGACATTGATTTTCTAAGTGAATATATAAATAATTTGAGATTTCTATGATTGGAGAACCGTTCCTTGTTCCTTAGGATGCAAACTACCCAATCCAAAAGGGGTATATTCATCTCTCAATCCAAGTATTTAAGAGAAACATTGAATAATTTTGGGATGGAGGAGTGCAAGTGAGTTAGTACCTCCATGGTTACTAACTATAAGCTATGTAAAGAAGATGAAACCTCTCTTGTAAACCAGGAAGTCTATAGATCAAAGATTGGAAGCTTGTTGTACATAGCTACCTCAAGGCTAGACATAATGCAAGCAATGGGCTTGGTGGCCATATTTCAAGCTAGCCCTAAAGAAATTCATGTCAATGTTGTTGAAAATATTTTTCAAATTCTTGCAAGGCATGGAAAAATTTGATTTGTGGTATTCTAGAAGCAAAGAATTTAAACTAAAAGCTTACATAGATGATGGTTGGGTTGATAAACTTGATGATAGGATAATCACCTCTAGATCAACATTATTTTGAGGAGATTGTCTTATATCTTGCATCAGTAAAAAACAAGAATCAATATCATTATCTATAACAAAAGAAAAATACATTGTTGCAACCACCTACTGCACTTGAATACTTTGGATGAAGCAGATCTTAAAGGAAATCAAGGTAGAATTGAATGATTTAATTACAATAATGTATGTCAACACTAGTGGCATAATCATCTCTAAAAACCTTTTCATGCATTTAAAGACTAAGCATATCCCAACTAAATTTCATTTTTTGAGAGAAGAAGTTGATACTAATGTTGTTCAACTTGAATATGTGGCCACTAATGAGAAACTTACAAACATATTCATAAAGCCATTGGAATGTGAACCCTTTGATCATCTTAGGCAACAAATAGGAGTTGTTTCTACTACATCCAAATGACTCAATTTTAATGAGTATTCATATCTATTTAGCTTGGTGGTTTAAGTGAAGAGTAGATTATAAAATGATCTTGATATTCATACCACTCTTTATGGTTTCAAGGAGAGTATTTTTGCATCCTTTTCCATTGATGTCAAAGGGGGAGAAGTAATTTTTGAGTGGTATGATGATTATAAATGCTAAGGGGAGCTGCTACAACAAGGTCTGGGAACGTTTCCATCAATGCCAAAGGGGGGTATTGTTGAGCATAATGTTGGCATTAATGTCAAATGGGTAAGGATGACAGATGCCTAGATGTGGGATTTTTGGATAATGCTCAGAAAGAGCTTTCCTACGGTATGTTGAAGTTTGAATTTGGCCCTTGTGAGTGAAAGATATGGGTGATAAAAATTGGTAGATCAAAAGGGATCAAACTTGGTGTTCTTCGTTATGGGTCCCACAGTCCAATAAGAAAAGAGGTGTCATTTGGTGTACAAGTGGCTACATTATTTTGGTGTGGATTAATCTCGGGAGGGATTGCATGGGTCGACCCAAGATGCTCAACCCTGGAGAATAAATATTTGGAGTTTCAAAGTGCATTTACATCTAAATTCTCGGGGACAAGACCATCTAGATGAGCTAGCACACAGGTCGATAGTTAGTTTAGTGTGCAGGTTGTATTAGACAAATCATCCATTTTAATTGATGGCATGTTAAAAGTTGTAGCTACTGCCAGGAGATGTAAACATCCATGCAAAGGAATTAAGGCTAGCATGGTTTAAATACACATACTTCTTTTATTGAAACAACTCGAGAATACTGGAGACCCTGTCAAATGTTATGTTCTATACAAAATTGGAGTAGACTCATAGACACAAAAAGGTGTGGAAAGACACATTACACTCTACACCATAGAAAAATTAAATGAATCATGCCCTTTAAGGGTACTAAGTAAATGCATTACATAGCCAATATTCAAGTCAGATGTGGAGAACAATTTGAATAAGAAATGGGATCCATACTGTGTAATTTAAGCTTGTTGATGACTATGTTGTGTTTACCTTAAGTGCCTAGATTCAAATTAATACACTCTCTCGATGATAGTCATAGAAATTAAGGCTACCCTACATTGTGTATGAGTGAGAGTTGTTATGTGTGTGAAAGATGAATGTGTGCATGGGGAGATGAGAGCACAGTGAGTAAAAGGGAGCATTATGCAATGAGAAGATATACTTGAGTGGTTGTGTGCATGTTCTAGTAATGAATAGAGGAGAGCAGAGTGTGCAAAAAATATGTAGAATCAGTAGCGAAGGTAGCTAAATGTGTGTATGCATAGCATGGTTGAAGGAGCTGTAGAAAACAATAAAGAAGGATATTTCTACTTTTCATGTAATAGAAGTATGCCATTGTTCTTATTCTTAAAATTGTATCAAAAGGAGGAAATTTGGCTGAAGCAGGTTGGGGCATGCAATTATAAGAGGTTAAAGCCTCCAAGAAAGTTGTGGCTTGTTGATTTGAAGGGGGTAGTGGCCTCCCGTGAGTGAGTTCTCACAAACAAATGATGTAGTCAAAGTTGGTGCCTTGATTATCATTATAACACAAAATGAGCTTAGGTGGTTTTCTCTCATAAGGGTTTCCACATAAAACATCATGCTCCAATATGTATGAATAATGGTATCTCATGTGTTGTTTGAATATATGCAATTTAAGTTTTGATATGCTCATTAAAAATTGCTAAAAGTGTTCATTATTGATTCACCCCACCATCCCTCCTCCATCCCACCGTCTCAATATTTATTTATTCCAACAATTATGTTGACTTGATTAACATTAAAATTAAAAATTAATAATGAACAATTATATATAAGTTTGAGTTAGTCATTTGATGGATTTATGGTTTACAAGTCCATGGTATTACATATCCCATGGTATCTTTCCATGGTATTTGTTATGATAAAGCCTATTTAAAGGCATGAAAAAATCAATTATGGAATACAATAGTACCATCTTAGATAATTAAAATTAGTGATTTAGATGTAAGACTATTGAAAATGAAAAGCATTTTTTTTTTACATAATCTATCTTCTATAACTATTTAAGAACACTTAATGTTTTTCAAATATAGAAATAATCTTAGTGGACATTAATCATCCTTATTATATATATAAATCAATATTGATCCATCTTAGTCAGGGATGTAGCAAGAGCCAAGAGGGATTCATTTTTTAAATTACAATTTTTGAATGCATAAATGGGTTCAACCCCTTGAAAATCACGTGAATACATGGAATAAAATAGCTTAAACATGCAATTCCAACAAATATTTTCTCTATGAAAAGTTAATCCTTAATAAAAAGGTTTAAATGTAAAATAATTATACTTGAGATGCTATACCAATAAGAATTTAATTTTTTCAATTACTTTATATAATATATAGATATTTTATTATATTATTAATAACCAATATACAATTGTAAATTATTGACATTGGAAATAATTAAGAATATGAAGATTGAGGATATTTTATTTCTAGATAGGTTTACAATTAAAGTTTTTTTTTCTATGTAATATATTTTAAAATAATTTAATATTACTCAATTTTATATTATTGAAATATTTTAAATTTATAATGCAAGAATTTCTTAATTAATTGACTTTTTATAAAATGTCATATATTAGTATATACATAAGGTTGAATTAATTATACATCCTCTATTTAAATATAATAGGAGGAATTGAATTTTTATTACTTTCAATTCCTCCTCTTTTGCACATTGAGTATTTTTATTCTGCTTCACACAACACACACATCGCACACACCATCACATAAATATGATATGTTTATGTTTTTTCCAAATATTAAAATAAATTATATAACATAGATATTAAAATGATTTATTTATGTATGCAATTGAAATATGGAAATATCAATAATATCAACTTTATTTGTTTTTTGTTTAAATTACTTTAATAAAAAATTAAAAGTTGATATAAAATTTTCTTATTTCATATGAACATAAAATTAGTGAAACATTTTTATCATATCTCCTTTGTATTGAGTTGTAATATCAACAACTAATAAAGCAAACATACTTAGAGTGGGACTAAGTCTTTTAATACTTTTAAGCAAAACTAATCAAATATGTATATTTGTTTTGTATTTGGGTTATAATTGACATTATTTTTCAATTTAAAGAATATATTTTTTAAAAGGGACACATGTCAACTCCACATTGAGAACTGACAAAATTACACATCACCTTCATACTCGCTTATAAATAAGCTTCTCAGCTCAATAATTTATATTTACGTTGTAAGGCGTTTCCCCCTGAGACCAACTCCCTCAGGTGTTAAGGTGTGCTGTAGTGGACCGTCGATCTTGTGTTAGACGATTAGAAAAATTTGTGTCGTTGGATCATCAGGGCGTGGAAGTTCCGGCAAGAATTAGGACTAACCACCTCCGATGATTACAGAGCCGTTTGGAACGACTATGTTGCCGTTTGGAACGATTATACCTCCAAACGATTATGCTGCCTTTTGGAACGATTATACCTGTCTTCCCTGCTGTCGTTTGGAACGACTATACTTGTCTTCCCCTTGCTGCCATTTAAATATTTCTGCTTGGTAGCATACGCTTGCTTTTTTCTTGCTGACTAACCACCGCCGATGATTACGCTGCAGTTTGGAATGACTATACCTGTCCCTTGCTTCCATTTAAATATGGCAGCATACTCCTGGTTCTTTCATTATGCTTTCCAGTTTTGGCTGATTTTCCAAACGCAATCGTTGTACCTTCTTGCGTAGAGATTGCACACCTTCTTCATTTATTTGCTGTGAAAAATGAGATTGAGTTATTGAGGTGCCATACTCCTGGTTCTTTCATTATGCTTTCCAGTTTTGGTTGATTTTCCAAATGTAATCATTGTACCTTCTTGCGTAGAGATTGCACACCTTCTTCATTTATTTCCACAAACTTGGCTTAGAAAGCTCGTTTCCACAACCTGCAAGTACATAAAAAAATTTATAATGATATCTACGCCTATAAAATAATAATAATATTCAATCAGATTACAAATCCTAAGGGTACACTAAACAAAACTTAGAATTCATAGTATTGATAACAAGTCTTGCAACATTAACCCAGTATAGTTGACAAGTACGCAACCCTTGTTAAATTATATAGGCTGCAGGAATTATTAATTACATGTCGCAAGGTAAACCCCGTGTGCCAGGGAGTTAAGGGGGAAAACCCTAATGGTTTATGCTAGGAAACCACAGACAATATTACCCAACACCCAGATTACGGGTTTAAAAACTAATTAATAGGGTTAAAACAAAATCTTGATTTCTGTATGCCATAACTCTGACCTGATAGTCTGACCTGAAACCCGAAATAAATAAAGTAGTGGTATAAAAAAACCTGTAGAATTGAGTAAATTCCAAATCGAAAGGAACAACTTCATTTAAATAAATGGAATATTTTCAATTCCTAATCTGTGGCCAAACAAGAACAAAAAAGAACGAAATACTAAGATAGTCGTACTTATACTCTGCATAAAATTTGAAATACGTAAAGAAATATAAGGAAATAAATTACTTTAGGGTTTCCTGGCAGTCGGTGGACAATGCCCTGAACAGAGCTATTTACATTAACCGAAAAACATGCGATAATTAAGAATAGGGTTCCTTAAAACGAAGCAAGAATCACCCTTGATTACCTTGCAAAAATGGAGTGCAAAGGAACTAATTCTGCGCCCAACAATAAGAAATCCCAAGAAATCCCAAACTAGCTATAAGATACAACTGAGAGCTTAAAACCCAAAGGAGAAAAAGGAAAATAGTGTTACAACAGCATGTATATCCAAATAAATATGGAAATGACACAAATAAAATTTTAGTTGAACACGCTGCACTCATCCTGTGTTAGCGTAACAGTGGAAACCATAACTCTAAAGCTAACTTTTACTTGCAGTTGCAGCACTGAGAGTGGGGCTCTACCCAACAGAGTAGTGTGAAAATGAGCTGACTATGGGGTGGAAAGGCGGGTTAGTTATCCTTAACCGTCCTGTCTACATCTGCACCATTCGATTGTAAACCCTGAACATCAACGGTCATGCCCATGACACCTTGCACGCGCCAAACCGGCCACAAGTCCTCGTAATTGAGTGACAACTGGAACTTCGGGAAAGTTCAGAGGAGGCTCTTACGTTATCACTTAATCAGTGGAATACCAAGGGGAATTGCATAGTGAGTCGCTATAACATGGTCATGAAACAAGCTATAACATGGTCATGAAACAAATTATAAGCAACGGTTAAGCGTGTAAACCTTGCATGCATTCCATACTGAAGGTTAATTCAATAAATTTTTAAAGCATGACCAATATATTTATGGGACGACTTAAGCCTAACAAGATCAACCACCTGAATATAATTATATTAGCAGAAAAACCTTTGATATTAATAGGAAAAAGATAAATTAATCAACTTAAATGTCAAACAAAATAAAGTAATCAATTTAAATTTTTGTTGATAATTAAGGCCTGCACCATTTGAAATTAAAATAAATTATAATCATTCGTCCACCATCGAATGTGTACCACAGGTGTGGAACTGGAGTGTGCACTTTCTGATATGTAATGTTTGTGTCTGTAACCATTTATCATTACCATTTTATGTCTGTTTATGGAACTTCATTAGAGTGAGTATTTCTTCTCTGGATTACAATGTTCTAAAAACATGAAACGGTTAAGGATATATATCACTTTCACCCCTAAAAACACATAAATTAAATCCAAAAAACTACTAAACTAAATCTGCAGGGAACAACCTGGTAACGCTGCAACAAAAAAATTCTTTCTACCACGTGGTAGACAGGTGTTACTGTTAATAGAAAATTTCTTTCACCTGGTAAAGCTGTAACAAAAAAATCTTTCTACCACGTGGTAGAAGGGTGTTATAGTTATTAGTGTTACAGTTTTTAGGTAGAAGGGTGTTATAGTTATTAGTGCTACAGTTTTTAGTGTAGTTTGTGTAGGAAATCCGTTAGAAACCTAAAGAAAACCAATTTTATGAGAATGCAGTGAATTGAAAATGTAAATGTGCAGAACTGTTAGCATGGATGCCCTTTTATTACAAAAACAAAACTAATGATATATATAACAACAGGAGGTTTCAAACACAGAGACCACAGAGACAAAGAGGATTCGTACACAAAGACATGACTCTCCTTGTACATTTATTATCAAAACAAAACTAATGATTTATATATATAGGAACAAGAGGTTTCAAACACATGATGCCCTTTTATTATGAAAACAAAACTAATGATATATATAACAACAAGAGGTTTCAAACACAGAGACAAAGAGGATTTGTACACAAAGACATGACTCTCCTCGTACATTTATTATTAAAACAAAACTAATGATTTATATATATAGGAACAAGAGGTTATTATTAGTTTTCTGAATATCTTTGTGAGATTGCAACATCTTTGTGAGATCTCAACTTTCTTTAATTTAATTCTATATAATAACCAATTAGTGGGAAAAAGCTACAAGTCAATGAGTGAAGTTCAAGACTGACTAAAGAGTCAATGGTGGGAACTGTGAGAAATCATTGTTCTTTGGTTTCACAACGATTTTCCCTTTTTCTGTCCTTTTGGTTCTGGCTCAATGGTGGGAACTTGGGAACTTCTTGTAATTTTGTTGCATGTGAGAAATCATTGTTCTTTGGTTTCACAATGATTTTCCCTTTTTCTGTCCATTTGGTTTTATCTCAATGGTGGGAACTTCTTGTAATTTTGCTGCGTGTGAGAAATAATTGTTCTTTGGTTTCCATCATTGTAGGATTTTCTTTTTTTTTTCTGTCAATTTGGTTCTGGCTTTTAGGGTAAATAATTTTTTTCCCAAGTTATGGTATTTGTTTTTTCTAGTAGAAATGATTGTTAAATTAAAAAACTAATGTGAAAATGATACAATTATGTTCTTATACTAATAAGAAAGTTATATATATACGAATATATAGTTATAATATAGTATATATATATATATAATATATTATATATATATATAAAATATTCAAATTCAAAAATATAAATATATATATCGTATATATATATATAATATACTATATATATATATAATAAATATATATTAATATTCAAATTCAAAAAGATTACAACAAAATGGCTAGAAACATCCATATATAATCCAGAAAAATGAGTATTATTATTTATCCATGAGTATTATTATTTATCCTCATGTATGTTCGTATACTAGTATTATGTTCGTATACAAGTTAACTATTCATAGCCCCCGTGAGGACTCACCCAAGGGAACCTCAAATTGGCATTTCCCTTAATCCAAGTACAACCTAATTTTGAATAATAAATTGGCATTTCCCTTAATCCAAGTACAATTTAATTTTGAATAAAATTGAATAGGCCATTTAAAGCAAGTGATTAAATTAAAAGTTAAATTCAAAATCTGATTTCTTTTAAATGATAGGAAATAGTATTTTTTAATTACTCAAAATAAAGGGAAGAAAAATCAATATAATCAAATATGTTTACTCAAATGACAAGAATCAATTTGAATTAATGAAATTGCAAATATTTAATATTAATATCATACAATCTTGTTATAATAGGGGAATTATGTGGTGTTGAATCCTCTTTTACATTAACAACATGGATTCCATTAATTCAAATTGAAAATTTTGGCAAATATTGTTTAGTTGGATTCTCTAGATGGGAAAATAGGAAAAGACCTAAAATGTAGAATATTATCCAACAAATAGAAAAAGACCTAAAATGTAGAATATCATCCAACAATTGAACATTTTGACTCGTCAAATTGCATAAAAATAAAATAAAAATAAAATAAATAATTATAAATATCTAAAGCTAAGATGAATCTAGGTTGGTTATTCACAAAAGTTAACTTTTATAAAACTCAGGAACATTTTATTATAAAATAGGATTTTTTTTTTTATCAAAAATAGTAACTCCAATTTTTTTTAGAAGATTATTTGTTAGTAGACAACTTGTTTTTGAATTAACATCATATTTATTATCCCATTAGAAAGAATGCTTCATTTTGAATCATGTTCTTTCAATTAAAACTCAAATAAAAAAATAAAAAAATATTGGTATAATAGTTTATTAATATGTGTTAATATATTATTACGAAGAAACTTAAAATATGACCATAGACATGTAGTACTTACTTTAGTTGTTCGAGCATTTGACATAATTTGGGAGTTCCTTTGATATAATTTCAAGTGTGACACAAACAGGGAGCTCCTTGTGATTGTTTAGCCTCACTTACTTGCATTAGACAATCTTAGTGCAATTATAAAAGTTAAGAGACCAAATTAATCTAATAATGTGGAGACCATAATTAACGGAGACATCCATGGTATACATTAATCATCTTTATCCAAACAATTTAAGAGAATTCAAGAGAATGCAAAGTGGATTAATTAGCCTTGCTTGCATTAGACAATCTTAGCGCGATTATAAAAGTTAAGAGACCAAATTAATCGAATAATGTGGAGACCATAATTAACACAGACATCCATGGTAGAGATTAGTCATCTTTATCCAAACAATTTAAGAGAATTTAAGAGAATGCAATGGGGATTAATATAATAGTGATTGATATTGTATCCTTCATAATACATTTTTTTATTAATAATGAGTACAACCCTATTGTGAATGTAAAACACAATTGTATTCTTAATGCAAGTTCCATATTAATAATGACCTATGTGTTTTTTCTAGACATATAATATCACTTGTTTTTGTTATTTTTAATTTATTTTTAGTGCATTCTAACTAAGTTTAACAAATTGATTGTTATTCGACTATGATACTTCATTAATAAATAAAATAAATATTTGATATTCAATTTTAAAATAATTTACATACATAAGACTTAAAATTATCAATCATTTAATTAACAATTTAGATTTGGCCATTTTCCATTCATATTGTATTTGGAGTATATATTGTCTCAAATAAAAAAATATTGTTCATATGTTATGCCACTAATGTTCATCCCAATTTTTGTTTAAAAGGGATTTTCCAAATTACTTTAAAAGGTCGTTAAATATAGTTGCAAGCAATATCCCATGTAATTGTGCAACTCTGGTCTAAGAAGAGATTTGCCAATCTGTTTAGCCAATGGTGGTTATATTGGTTTTATTATCTCATGCATGCTAATCATAAGAAGTATGACACTTAATGTAGTAAGAAGTATGGCCTTGAGATTTGGTTTTATTATCTCATGAATACTAATAATAAGAAGTATGACACTTAACGTAGTAAGAGGTATGGCCTTGAGATTATCCACCTTAGGTATGTTATAGTTCCTTGCTCGCATATTAGCAAGTCCAATGATCAGAACCATGTGATAAATTGTATCATCATCCTACATTTCAATGAAGAAATAACCAAAATCTTAGACTCATTTTTCTTCCAATGGAGAATTTTGAATTGAAATATTTTATTTAAGGGAGGAGAAGTTGTGTAATTAGTATAGAATAATAGGGATCATTAATGAGGAAAGTTAGAGAATACCTTTTCAAACTTAATAGGACTCATGTGAAAGCTTTAAGGTAGATTTTGAACACCATATTGTAGTGTGGCAATCAATTTGTCAATATGTTCATCATCATCATCATCATCATCACCATCATCATCATACAATGTAGAAGAAGGGTTCACATATGTATCTTTCTCATCTGTGACAATGTAGATCCCTCTTTTTTGGCTCGAAAACTAGAATATGAACTTTATTAACCACCTATGCCAATCTAATTGAATTTGGATTTGAATTCCAATTGGTAATGACATATGCATTAGCTTTTAAAATGGAGGTTGTAAGAATCAGGGATATGTGACTAGAATCATGGGAAGAAAAGTGGAGGGGATTTGGGAAACACTTAGGAGAAGACTAGAATGGTGCACCTTCTCTTGTAGTTGCTCATAAACATAAGATACAAATATTTTGGGAATCAATATTCCTATGGATTTTATGCTTCCAAATTTACGTCTTCAAAATACCAAAGAGGCTAAGTTAAGGATCGTCTTCACTAATTTCTCATGGTAATGTTGTGTTCAAAACCAAAAATTTAAAAACAAATGGCTAGAAACATCCATATATAATCCAGAAAAATGAGTATTATTATTTATCCTCGTGTATGTTCGTATACTAGTTAACTATTCACTGCCCCCGTGAGGACTCACCTAAGGGAGCCTCAAATTGGCATTTCCCTTAATCCAAGTACAACCTAATTTTGAATAATAAATTGGCATTTCCGTTAATCCAAGTACAATCTAATTTAGAATAAAATTGAATAGGCCATTTAAAGCAAATGATTAAATTAAAAGTTAAATTCAAAATCTATTTTTTTCTAAATGATAAGAAATAGTATATTTTAATTACTCAAAATAAAGGGAAGAAAAATCAATATAATCAAATATGTTTACTCAAATGACAAGAATCAATTTGAATTAATAAAATTGTGAATATTTAATATTAATATCATACAATCTTGTTATAATAGGGGAATAATGGGGTGTTGAATCCTCTTTTACATTAACAACATGGATTCTATTAATTCAAATTGAAAATATTGGCAAATATTGTTTAGTTGGATTCTCTAGATGGGAAAATAGCAAAAGACCTAAAATGTAGAATATTATCCAACAAATGGAAAAAGACCTAAAATGTAGAATATTATCCAACAATTGAACATTTTGACTCGGTCAAATTGCATAAAAATAAAATAAAATAAATAATTATAAAGATCTAAAGGTAAGATGAATCTAGGTTGGTTATTCACAAAAGTTAACTTTTATAAACCCAAGGAACATTTTATTATAAAATAGGAAATTTTTTTATTATCAAAAATAATAACTCCAATTTTTTTTAGAAAATTTATTTGTTAGTAGACAACTTGTTTTTGAATTAGAGTCATATTTATTATCCCATTAGAAAGAATGATTCATTTTGAATCATTTTCTTTCAATTAAAACTCAAATAAAAAAATAAAAAAATATTGGTATAATAGTTTATTAAATTTTATTATAAAATAGTAATTTTGTTTTATCAAAAATAATAACTCCAAATTTTTTTAGAAGTTTATTTGTTAGTAGACAACTTGTTTTTGAATTAAAGTCATATTTATTATCCCATTGGAAAGAATGCTTCATTTTGAATCATTTTCTTTCAATTAAAACTCAAATAAAAAAATAAAAAAAAAATATTGGTATAATTTCAAGTGTGACACAAAGAGGGAGCTCCTTGTGATTGTTTAGCCTCGCTTGCGTTAGACAATCTTAGTGTGATTATAAAAGTTAAGAGACCAAATTAATATAATAATGTGGAGACCATAATTAACACAAACATCCATGGTATACATTAATCATCTTTATCCAAACAATTTAAGAGAATGCAAAGGGGATTAATTAGCCTCACTTGCTTGTGTTAGACAATCTTAGTGCAATTATAAAAGTTAAGAGACCAAATTAATCTAATAACGTGGAGACCATAATTAACACAGACATCCATGGTAGACATTAGTCATCTCTATCCAAACAATATAAGAGAATGCAAAGGAGATTAATACAATTTTTTATTAATAATGAGTAGAACCCTATTGTGAATGTACAACACAATTGTATTCTTAATGCAAGTTCTATATTAATAATGACCTATGTGTTTTTTCTAGACATATAATATCACTTGATTTTGTTAT